>PVIY010044838.1:0-19470 GCA_004026745.1 Myrmecophaga tridactyla | reverse complement strand
AGTGAGAAATAAAAATAACTTCAAACTACACTATTTCAATCAGAGGCTGGTGATACGGTTTCTTTCAGTCTGTTGTCTGAGAAATCCTATGAAGTCTCCAAACCTGATAGTAACAAGATTTGTTTCTAAGATATATTTTGCAGGCAACAATCAACTTTCATTCGCAGAAGTTTCTCCAAACTTTCTTCTTATTAGAAATATCTACTGTCTATTAGATACTTGTGTCACAACTCTATTTCTTTCACTGTTTTCTGTGATAATCAGATCTTTCTATTATCTTCCAATAAACTCTACAGAGCTGAAAATAAATGGTATTCCAGAGGTAATCCTCTCTAGTCCCAAGTTTCTAATTAAACTAGTTTTCTCTGGTATGACTTTGTTTAAAACTAAAGAACTAGGAAATTATTGACAACACACACACACACACACACACAAAGCCATAGGAAGGCAGGGCATTTTGAAAGCTTTTAAAATAACTACAAATATTCATGCGTGTAGGTACCAGCAGACAACACCGGTTAGGCTTTGTGTTGCAACAACACTAAAATTCTTTAGACTTTTACATCTCACCTCACCAATGTGCACTGGTTTTGCTGGCATTCACATTTACTACTCAATTTGCTGCTAAGCCAGACTCCATATCTCTCTCCCTAAACTAACCTCTCTTTGTACCTAGTTCAGATTCGGTGTGCCCTAGCCCAAGTCATACCATGATAGAGAAGTATCTTTCCCCACTTGTAACATTCTGAATCCAATGCAGAATGTCTAAGTGTCTAAGCCCAGATTCAGCTGGGGAAAATTTTCCTTATCTGCATTTAAAAAAATCTATACCCTGTCAAATAAACAGTTGAATTATATGATCAGTTGTTGATTCAACTATCTTGTTCGTTGTGCTGGCATCATAAAGCCCTTCCAGATCTCTCTGTTAGTGGTTCCAGCAAATCTTCATAAAAAGCACATTTGTGAATTTGTGTATAGTTCTAAAAGAAAATTCATCTGAAACTTCTTACTGCCTTATAAATTAGGAAGGAATAAATAGTGTAGCCCCTTCACATATGACACTGATTTCCTAACCAACATTTAGGGAAAGAAGGTAAGCTACCTTAATTCTTCACAGAATTCCGTTTTTTAATGTGATTGTTATATTCGAAAGGAAAAAAAATGATTTGTTGATCTGTATATTCCAAATACAATGTTTTGCATAAACATATTATTTTTTAGTTTGTGAATTAACCAGACTGGTTTTTAAATTGTGTTCTGTGGATTATAAGTGGTCAGTGGGAACCTCTCTGCGCATCTCAGGATGATGGGAGGAAACTGGTGCTGATGAAAATTCATTGACTCCCACCAACTGCTGGGCCAGCCTGAGACAGAGAAGGCTAAAGAGAAATGGTCTACCAAATCAGAAGACCCTTCCAGTAATTTGGGGAAGAAATCTATCGAACCTGATGCACTGTATGCTTTTATGTCTTTTATGTCAACCCATGAATAATTATTTCCCTCTGGAAAATTCTAATTTGATTTTTTTCCTTACTACAACTTTAGTAGTAAGATCATTAGTACTTTTGAGGTACTAATGATCAATTGTGGATGCCTGGCTTATAAATGAGTAAATCTCATTTAGACTGCACAATACTGCTTTCTCCACTCCCTTCCAGTTTTTTTCTTTTTATTACATTGTGTTGCCCAACCTACCTCAGTTTCAAGAATTTTGCCTATGTCCTCCAAGTGTGCTCATCATTAGCAAGTGAAAGTGTGGAAACGAGAAAACATTAGGACAGGAGCCATCTCTCTCCTTTGATTTTTGGCTTTATGTCTACTGAGCACCTACTTTATGCCATTCTTGGTGTTCAGTGCCTCATGTATATTCTTATTTAAAGAATGCAGTATCACTGTAAAGCAGAGGTGTTAAGACCCCCTTCATAGATGTGAGGAAGTTGAGTGGCAGAGTTCTGCTCCCCTGCTCTGCTGGGCACAGGCATGCATTAGACTTTGCCACACTACTCTCTCAGGCTCCCAGGGACTGGAGCCTTCCCTCCAGACATCAGTCAGATAGAATTCCCTCCTTACAGCAAGGTGGAGCCTTTAGTACAAGTTATCCAGGGCGGTGCCACAGGCAGTCCCCCACTGACCCATTCATACATGGCTTGCAGAGTGACACACGTGATTTAGAAGATAAATCTTTCCATGTTTCACTGGGAACTGATAGCTAAAATAGCACAAGATGAGGGAAACCAGACATAAATGAACTCAAACTATATCCATCATGCATATATGAAAAGATAAACAGGAGAGCCAAATGTCATTATTACAGCAAAAAAAAAGCATCTGCATCTGACCCAGTTAGTAAAACTGCCACAACATTCGTGTCTTGGAAGAGATGGTATGATAAAAAACTGATTTCGAAAATATCTTCTAATGAAATTTTTAAGACAGGAAATGAAGAATTTTATAATAAATAAGAAGGAGCATTCAAAACTGGAAAATATCTAAGTGCTTAATGCTGAATACCATCCTTTTCCAAACTTGTTTTTCATTCATCTTACTTAATACCACCTTCAAAATGTAACGAAGGTTCAGCCACAAAATCAACTTAGGAGAATTACCTGCTATAACTGTATAGATGATTTAACAGCAAGGCACTTTCCTGCAAAGACATTTATTTGCTAGCTAGAACTTTTCAGGTCTTCATTTCACATTTTTCTAGCCATTGGTTTATTACAGGAAAAAGAGTCAATCTTTCCTCTTATCCTCAGCAAGAAATCTGAGAAATATGGTTAAAAAAAGAGTAGACCTTAACTGATGTGATCAAATAGGAATTCAGTGTCTGCAATATCAGCTAGATTTCCCCAGGTGAATATGCTGCTCTTCTTTTTCTGTGACCTGCTTAAGCTACCCCCAAGGAACTCTGACGCACTGTCTTGCTCTAGAGACTCCCATCTTTGGAACCTGACTTTCTCTTCCACTCATATATGCTCTTTTGGTTTGGGTGTTTACTGTCTCTCAAAATGGAACAAGAAAGAGTTCATTAAGGGAAGGAAATCTTTCCTTTTCACTTCTGTATCTCTAGAGCCTGGCACAAGATTAGCACTTAAAAAAGTAATTGTAGAGGGGGGTGCAAGGGTAGTTCAGTGGCAGAATTCTCACCTGTCATGTGGGAGACCCAGGGTTGATTCCCAGCCCATGCACCTCCCAAAAAAACAAACAAGCAAAACAAACAAACAAAACTCAATAAACGGTACTGCAATAACAGGACATTCACATGGAAAAATAATGAAATGTGACCCTGCCATACAGCATACAAAAAAAAAAAACAAATTGTAGACTGGCCGAGTAATGAAAGAGAAATACCTAGGCTGGAGAACACATTTTAAATTGTCAAAGGTCCAGGACAACATATAAACATTCAGACTGTTTTAAGGGGGAAGCTTAGCTAATGGCTTGTCTTCCTTTTCTTTGCTTAAATCGAATGTAAATATTTCCTGTCACCTTCTAAAAGAATTTGAAGATCAAGTTTCTTACATAAAAGAAATCTGTTTTGAAGCTGCTGGTGATTTGGGTTCCAGGTTAACATGCCATTAGTTCAAGTACTAAAGAATAAGACCGCTTTTATTTGAGGAGACATTGGAAATAAGTACCTCTGGGAGAAACAAGGAGCTCCCTTAGACTAAAAGAAAGGAATGGGGAGAGGGGCAATAGAAAGGAAAGATGTAGGGGGCCATAAGAGTCTAGAATTAGTCTCTGGGGAGTTTTCCAAGGAAGTTAAAGGCCTAGGGCCTCCTAGGTGTTAGATGAGTGGACTATGAAAGAACTAACTGAAAAGTGAGCTTATCAGGCAAACTTCCCAGTCCTCACTCAGGAAATATGTCCCCATTGCCTGTGCCAATGGTGACACCAACTGTTGTTATTGACATCTGGTCATAACTTCACCTCATTATCATCCAGCACCCAAACACCTGAGGGCCTTGTGTTGCCCGTTCTCTTCGTCCCCACCAGCACAGTACCCCAAGAAAGGGAGGTGGGATGTTGAACACCTAGTCAGTGGTAGACATATCCTCATTTCTGTACTTAAGGGAAAATGACTTTAGCAATTAACAATGAGATCCCTCACTCACTTTCACTGTGGAATATTGAACCACCTGCGGGGACCCAGGGCCCAGGGTTCCCCTCCATACTGAGAGCAGGTCATTTCACACAGCAGCCTACATGACCAGGGCAGATATTAAAGGTCATCAAACCTCCTCAGGGGGAAAGAATGTACCAATGGTATCATGAACACGGCTTTGAAACTGCCTTCTGCTGACCACTGTTGCTAACACATCTCCGAACCCCTGTGTCACAAGACCCTGCTGAAACTTTGTCGTCACACCCCATGAAACTTCTTTGTCCTGAACCCTTCTAAGCCCTTGTACTCCCCACCCCCTTCGTAGAGCACTAACCTTCATTTTCCACAGCTGGTCACCACTGCAGAAGACCCTCTCCTGTTCCTAAGTCCTAACTAAAATTCATGTAGAACCTGTGCCCAGTATGTTCTTTGGTTTTCGGGCTGACCCAAGCCCTCCAAGAGCTGCAGTGGACCAGTGGACCACTATCTAATGTCCATTCATGGGTCCTGAGGCCTTTTGAAAGAACGATTTTTTGTGAATAGTCATCAAACATGGCACCTTTAATACAAAAGCTTACTTGTGTTCCCTTCTACAACACCACGAAGACCATCAAACAACAGCGACAGCACAGGGGTGGAGAGAAGAGTAGACAACAGATTTTATCATTTCAGGAAAAGAAAGTGACTATGGGTCAGGAGGAGACTCATTTAGCAAAGCAGAGGAAATGAGGTTAGGAAGTTAGGAAGCCAATGAGAAGTAAGCCAGTTGGCATCCCCAAATCCCCCAAAACACAAGGAATATAAGACTGCTTACTATGGGGAGAAGAGGGTGAGAGGCAGGACTGAAAACAAGGACCTGGGTCGATGACCAGTATAGAGAGCAGATATTTTCCTGGATCGCCTCCCACCTAGCCAGACAACCTTCCCTATCTTGTATTATAATGAAATTAGAGGTTTATTTTAGAGAAATTAAATCGGTGATCTTACTCATACTAACTTCTAGAATATTGAACTATTCCTTTCTGGATAACTTGATCAGCCCAAGAAAAAAGACCTAATAAAACAAGATTGCATGTCTTTCCTCAAATAAACCATATTTCCACCCAATCAACAAGGCCCAGGTTTTGGTCTCTGTTAATGTTTTAGTGACTCATTCTTAAATACAAACAGTAAGCCAAGCATTGCTAGCCATTTGAAAGAAAGCCTGAAGATGAATGACAGAAACCTAAACAAATAGGTTTTTTTTCAAAAATGGAACCCAGACAAGAGAAACAATTCAAGGAAAAGAAAAAAAAAAAAAACATTATAGTGAATAGCATCAGTGGGATGAGCAAACATTGCAGTCATTTAAAAAAAATACTATTTTTCACAAAGAAAATTCGAAGAACAATAAAACACTACTGAAATATTATTGAAAGAATAAAGTTTAAAGTTTTAATTTAAAAACCTGGAAGATGAAATTGAGGGAATTTCCCAAAAGATTTGAAAAAGAAAGACAGCAGCAATAGAAAGAAAAGCACTAGGAATTACAGACAGAGGGAAAAGAAAAGCTATCAAAGAAATATTATAATTTCCCATAATTGAAGAATATGAGTCTCCAAACTGAAAGATTCCACTTGGTGGAATCATTTCGTAATATGAGTTCTTCAATAGCTTCCAGATTCTGATAACTTCCAGTTTAAAAAAAAATCATATACAAAAGTTTAGGATTAGAAGAGCAACAAATTTTTCAATAACAATACTAGAAAACTAGAAGACAATGGAGCAAGGCCTTTAAATATGACGGGAAATTATTTTCAATTTAGAGTTTTATACCTAGCCAGACTATCGGTGTAAGCATAAAATGAAACATTTTCAAATATGCAAGGCCTCAAAAGCTAAACTACTTTCCATGCACCGTTCTCAGAAAGCTACAGGAGGATGTGCTCCACTAGAACTAAGTTTTTATTATATCTTATTAGTATCCTTTTTTATGAATTATCTACAGTGATATCTTCCTTTTTCATTTCTGACATTGGTCATTGGTATTTTCTCTCCCTTTCTCTCTCTCTCTTTTTCTTTTTTACTTAATGGCTCTGCTAGAAGTTTATCTGCTTTATCAATCTTTTCAAATAACCAACTTGTGATTTCATTAATTTTATTTTGTTCTTTATATTTTCTTCCTTTATTAACCTTGATTTTAATTTTCTCTTTTTTGTGTGTGTTTTCACAAGCTAGAAACATTTCATTGATTTTAAATCACTCTTATATTACAAGCATTTAAAGCTATAAATTTCCCTCTTGGCACTTCTTCACTGCCTAGATAGAGTATGTTTTCATAACCATTCATTTAGAAATGCTTTCTAAATCCCCTTGTGATTTCTTCTTTAACCTACAGGTTATTTTAGAAAAGTGTTATTTAATTTTCAAATACTGGATGATTCCTCAGGTACTCTTTATTAATTCCTGAATTAATCCATTGTGGTCAAAGAAGATACTCTGTGAGATTTCAATTTTTCATATTATGATCCAGCACTCTAGATGAATGTTTCACGTGCATTTGAAAAGAATGTATATTCTTCCATCTTGGGGTGTTGTTCATATTAGTTATGTCACGTTGTTTATATTTTTTGCATTTTCTCTATTCTTACTTATTTTCTATCTGGCTGTTCTGTCAGTTACTGAGAAAGAATTGTTAAAAATCTTCAAGTATAGTTTTCCTGTGTTTTTGCCTATATTTGGTTGTTCTCCCATGACTTCATATAGTTATTTCATATTTCATTCAGAGTTTATAATTTCAACAGCAGGAGGGTTAATATGATACAAGCTGTTTCACTATTACTAGAAGGAGAAACCTCAGATTTCATTTTGAGCAAAAAATTATATTCTACAATTTGACTCAGATTTCCAACTCTTATTGTTTTATTCCACTCATCTACCTTGCCAACTCAATATATCATGAAAGGATCTTATATCAAGATACATAATCTCCATTAGTGGACTTTAATAACTACTTCCTTTGCATTTTATCTCCATTGTGAAGTATTATACTCTCCCTCAATCAACACACTTTAAAAGCCTTTTTAAAAATAAATTAATATAAGACTAGGGGAAACTTTTTTCATTCCACTATGCCACCCAATTTCTACCTTTCTCTCTACAGAGAAAGGGAACAATTATGAGAATATATGGAAGACCCTGTCAGTTTACGGGAAATCCTAGAAACAGGAAATTCATAACCTTGGGAAAGTTTGATAATGACCTCTACAAGTTGATAAAAGAGATTGATGTCTAATAATCTTAAGAATTGAAAAGGCAGTGTTGAGATTTAAAAAAAGAGTTCTACAGAGATATAAGAATTGCCTGCTATATTGGACCCACGTCCTCATACACAGTAAAAAATGCACAACCATGATCTCAAAAAAATCCTATATCATAAGTTATATCACCATTTTAAAATGAAATGTTGCAGAAATGTCTACTTTATGTGGCAGTATCCTAAAAGCTCATAAAGATATCTGAGAGGCAGGCAGACAGTTCTCTGAAAATTGAAAGTAACCACATAACTCTGAGTACCTTTTGGAAAGGATAGAAGTAAAACATCTCCTAACTGGAGGAAAAAAACATCTTTCTTACCCTTATAAACATCAAAAGCTATCTTCCTGATCAAGCACTCTTCATGGGAGTGCGGTGGAACATGTGTGCTCCTAATTCCTAGCACACTTAATTGCACTACGTCCGTTATATAGGGTCCAGAGAGCAGATAAAAATAGAGATGAGAAGAAAGAATCTAACTTGAAAGAAGAGCGTACGC
This sequence comes from Myrmecophaga tridactyla, assembly GCA_004026745.1. NCBI lineage: Eukaryota > Metazoa > Chordata > Mammalia > Pilosa > Myrmecophagidae > Myrmecophaga > Myrmecophaga tridactyla. The sequence continues at coordinate 11,572 of PVIY010044838.1, read as the reverse complement.
TTCTTCAGCAGTCACTATGAAAAGAGAAGAATAACAAAGGAAAACAGAAAGTATGATTCAGTAGGGGACACGAGTGAGTTCAGAAACTCTGAGTTCCAAAATTAATCCTATTAGTATCACTGCATGCAATCAAATAATCACCAACGTTCACATTTTCATCTGTTAATTAAGGACACACATGGAGAAAGTATGAACCACAGGCCATGAAAATAAGTGCAGGTGTTGTACCATTTTAAATACTTAGTTGGTTCTAGTACAGCCCCTCCAGTCTTGCCATTTGACTGAAGAAAACCTTGAAAAAGGTGAACTTTCATACCTTTCCCAAAAAATAAGACTGGCCAAGAATCTCAAAAAGGACGTCCCTAACCAAACCAGCACCACTGAGGTGAGGAATCATTCTCTAGTCCTCATACCGCATTATTTTTCTTCATAACACTTATCACCAATTGAAAGTATACTATTTTTTTCCCTGTGTTTATTATCTAGACCATAAACTCCATTAGGGAAGGTGCCTTGTCTTGTCCCCTGCTATATCTCCAACATTTGGAAGCCATAATTGGTCGATAGCAGGGAACTAAATAAAATTTGATTAAATGAATGAATGAATCAACTTAATGCTGGAATTCAGAAGATCCCAGGAGTCATGTAGTTCTATGAAGCAAACTGAACTGTTACAGTGTTTCTCAAGCTGGACTCTTGAATGATACGGGGGTCACCTATGGGTACAATCATGGCAACTAGAGACACTGAAGACATTTCATCCTACCTTTGCTGGCACTCTGCTCCACAAACCAAGACTGGGACAATTCTAAAATTGTCCACCTCATTCCTAATACTATATGTTGCTGGATGACTTCTGTAAGCTAAATTCAATATTTTGGGCAGCTATGTCAGTTCTTTATAGCCTACTCACCGGGTTTAACTTAATGAGGCATTCTCACACTGGGTACCTAAAAAATTGGTGGGGAGTTCCATAAATTGGGTATATGGATGAATGGAAGAAATAAAAATACCACCAATTCATGACCTATCTAACAAACTCTACTCTAGGTCTCAGAATAGAATCAGACTTCTTTCACCTCCTGTGTTACTGCTCAATTTCTTGGATTTCCATCTCTCCAAATACAGGCAGAGGAAAAAGATATCATCCTAATAAACAGACATAAAGTCAACAACAGCAGCCCAATGCTACTGATAAGAGACACACTCACACACGCGCGCACACACACACACACACTAGCTAGTCCATTAGAACAAAACTAGATTCTCATTGATCCCTTTTCTTCAGGTCTATTTTGTCCTAAGACCCAAGGCAGAGGATATGGTATTTACTAATGACTCAATTGCTTTATCTAGCTTAAGGAAATAAATTCAATGGATCACAGTATTTGTACATACAGATGCTATCGAGTTATCTTGTGATTCATTGTTTTGTAAAAAAAACAAAGTGTTTTCACCAAAGAAATTCTGAACATCATTACATTCATTTCCTTTTACTTTTTTCTTAAATAAGGGGAGAAAACAGTCTGTAAATTAAAATGTTCATACATAGGCTGAAATCCATTTTTTGAGTCCCAACACCCAAGAATAGAGCATCATAATGAAACTTTTAGAGCATATTGTCTTTTGTCATCATATGGAATATAGCAGGGCAGATGTAATGACATCAATGGAATCTATGACTCAGAAGTCAGTAAATGCTCATGCTGCAAGAAACAATTTAGTTCCAGCAAAAGAACATCATAAATCACTTAAATTAATTTAACTTATTGATTTATATAGGGAGGGTATGTATTTAATTGGCAACTCAATTTTAGTTTTACAGAGGTGTAAGAATTACAAGTTTATAACTAGTTTTAGGCTATAAATTTGGAGAAACATTATCACAAAAGTCCTTTAAGTCACTGCAGGGACTCATGAGAAACCAGTCCTTTAAGAGGGGTTCATACATTACTGACATTCGAGAAACACTGAGTGAGACTAAAGTAAAACAATCAGTGAATAACCCCAGTTTTCATCTCGTGAAACAAAACCCTGCTTCTACCTGAAAGAAAATCTAAACCCTGTTCCTCCCCAGTATCCATACCTGTCTCAGATACATAACATTAACCAAACAGCAAAATGGGCAGCTCACCCCCATTATAAAAGTGGTGATTTTTGAGACAGCAAAGTGTTATCAAATCAGCCCCCTCTGTTTGTACTTTTGGGGTTCTTTGTAGGTTCTATCTCCAGATCTGTCAGCTCTGACTTGCATATTCTATATCATGATTCTTCATTTTAAATTCGTTTTGCTTTTTTTACCCCATCCCTTTTACGTTCTGCCTTGAATGTTTAAAACTGTCTTTTCTCCCAGAGTGCAAAATTTGGTTTGCCTGTGCTCCAGTCCCACAAACATAGGAAAAGCCCCATCATATCTGTGAGGACTAGAACATGGAGTAGGAAAAAAATTTTAGGATTAAACTAGGTAAAGTTTTCTTTCTTTCAGTTAAGAAGCCCAAGGATATCTAGTCCAAGGCTAGTAATGGCTTTTCCACGATCCAGTAGAAAAGCATCTTCTACCTTTATGCTCTGTCTCAGCATGTGGCTTCCATCCTCAAGGCCATCATAGACACAGACGGCTGCAGAGCAATATCCTTCACACACACCGTCCAGGCAGCAGGAGGAAAGAGGAGCAGAAAGGCAAAATGGACTCACCTCCCAACTGAGGCTGCTGCAAAGACATCTGGAAGTCCCACTCAACTTAATGATTACTTCTCAGTGTCCCAACTCAGTTACATAGCTTCACCTAGCGGTAAGGAAAGCCAGCTTTAATTTGGCTAACCACCAAATACACACACACACACACACACATGCATACTTACACATACACATACACGCAGCATTTTGTTTGTTAGAGGAAAGAGAGGTGAATTTAGGCACTTAGCAACCTTAGTTGTTTTCACCACAGCCAATTACCCTGATCCTCAGTTTATGTTTCGTCCAGATGCATATGAAGTAGTGAGACAGTCAAAATTACTTTAACAATTTTCTCAATTAATAAAGGCAGGAGACGTTTCAGCAGGTTCAAAAAAGTAAGCATATTCTTCTTGATATTTTAATATCTGTCATAAATTTAGGAGTTTGCAGGAAAAAGATCCCTATGCATCATTGAGGAAAGCTCCAAATGACACTAGCCATAATCATCAGCTGTTTTATTCATCTTCTCCGTGATACCAGTGAAGCCCCAGATTACCCTTTCCTTTCATCTCTCCAGCGTTACTTATGTGTTTGCCTCTTTCCACGGACCTAAAATCCACTCTGTTTTCCACAATGGAGGGGGTGGGTCTCTGCAATGTCATATGAACTTCCCAGTCACGGTATCTCTTAAAAGTTTTAATACATCTTAAATAGATTTAAAAAAAAAACATATTCAGGAATTGCCTAACCCCGCAGAACATAATCTCAGAATCTCCAAACCATACAGTGTCATGTAGCAACTAGAAATGAAGGAGAGTGGCGCCGAGGAAATCTCCTCACTCACGTCATGTGATTTTTCAGAAGGTTTCTTAAATTATCCGGGCCACAGAAGATCCAAAACAAGTTGACAGGCAATTTTAAACATGTTATTCTGAAACTCTGTGCATGTATTCAAAAATGACTTATTCCTCTTTGTTTTCTCCCCCCGCAAAATCTAATTATATATAAATTAAGAGGCAAGTATAAAATCTCTATTAAAAAACAGACTTCATTTTTCTTATAAAATTAATCTAATCTACTTTATATCTCTATAGATTTGCTTATTCTGGACATTTCAGGAAAAAATGGAATCATAATATATGGACTTTTGTGATTATCTTCTTTCATTTAGCATAATGGTTTTTAAGAAATGTATGGTATATCAATTTTATCTTCAAAAAACCTGTTATTTAAATAAATCAATGTTTTAAAATAACCTAATGATAAGCTGATTTAAAAGAAACTAGCCAACAACAAATTTTAAATGATTAAAAAACAGAATTTTGGAAAAAAATGAAAATAAATAAAATTTGGGGTAAAAATTTCAGGGAAAACTACCAGGAAATTCAACAGAAATAATGTTTAATTTCAGATAACATAAATTCAAGACCAAAAGCATTAAATGTAATAAAGAATGTTTATAGATGAAAGTACAATCTACAATAAAAATACAAAAGACATGAAATGTTATAAGTATTAGAACTCAAAATAAGCACAATTATGAGAGCTTGTTACGCAACTGTCCCAGATTCTAACAGCTCAAGTAAAGAAAAAAGTACTGCTCAAATGAAAAATAAGGGAATTTTTAGGCAAATATCAAATTTCAGTACTTCTCAGTGGTCATATTTGCTTTGGAAAGTGTAACAATTACAATCATATTCTAAGCCATAAAAATAAATTCCAAAAAGCAGACACTGAACTGGCCAAGTTCTCTAACCACAAAGCAAAAAATCCAGAAATTAATAATAAATGCTTAAGCAAAAACAAAAACCATTTGGAAAAACATTTATTTCTCCACTTATTTTTCCACATATACGCTAGAGTGAAAAAATAAAGCAAAACTCTATTGTCAGCTTATTCCGAAATAAAAACAATCACAAATCTGGGACCTGTTCTGAAACTACTTGTTGAAGAGTGCTTGCCGAAAAGTAACAAGAACTATTGCTTTTTCTTTCCTTGCTTTGTATACATGTTATATAATACAATTAAAAAAAAAATTTTAAGAAAAAAAACGAGTATGTTATTTCATCAAAACCTAAAATATGTCACAAAATTTATACTCAGAGGGAAATGTAAACTCAAATGTTTTGTTTTGATCATAACACAAGAATAAAAATAAATTAAGCAGACAGATAAACATCCAAATAAGTGACTAAATCAGAGGAAAGGAAATAAAATAAACATAGAGATGAATTAATAAACATAAAAATAAACAGAAATAAATAAATTCCAAAACACAGTATTTATACACCAATTCAAGACCTGGTCTTTTGATTAAACCAATAAAATATACATATTCCCTCATAAATCCATTCAAGAAAAAAAATTGGAACACAGTAAAGAATAGAGAGCCAACCAGTACTGAAGAGAATGAAGACCCTAAAGGAACGGCATATACCAGGGTAAGATGTTTACAATACATGACGAACTCATAGAAGGAGAAGAACTTCTCAACATAATGTCTACCTGAACCAAAAAATCAACACCATGCTTAATAGTGAACACTAGAAACATTCCTACTATAATCATGGATAAAAGAAGAAATCCTACTTTCATACCCTTACTGTTTATCACTGTACTTAGAGTACTGGCCAATAAAATGAAGCATGAACTAGAGATGAGGTAATGCTATTGCAAAGAAAGAAACTAAATTATCATTATTTGTGGCTATAATCATATAGCTAGGAAAACAATAACTGTAAATTTCATAAAATTAATGGTAGAGTTCAGTAAATTATGAAGGATTATTGCACTATAAACAAATACACAAATATTAGTAGCATTCCTATATACCAGATAACCAGCTACAATTGAAACAAGAAAGTGTCCTCTTATAAACACGAAAATATATTTTAAAAACACCCAGGAATGTCAAAAATAATAACCACAGATAGCATTTATTGAACTTGCAAAAGAGAGAAAGTATGGCTATGGAAGCTGGGTTTGGGGAGGTTTGTTTGAAGGATGTTTTATCTTTCTAATTGGAAGACTCGTGAGCAGTTGTATATGCCAACAGGAGGAACTCCTTGAAAAGGAAAGGTTCAATGTCTGTGATCAATTATGCAAATATTTAAAAAGTTCTTTCATGAAATGGAGCAGATGTGTGACACTATTATAAGGAGTTAATAATAGAGGGGTCTATGGGGGAAAATGCACCTATTGCAAACTATTGACTATAGTTAAACAGTAATATTTACTCTCTCATCAACAGTAACTATGGGTCAATAGTATGGGGGGTAAAGAGTTTGGGAGGAATAGGGCTTTCTTTTTACTTTTATTTCTTTTCGGGAGTAATAAAAATGTGCTAAATTTGATCATGAGGCTCCATCACAATCAGGTGATGATACTGTAACCAGCGATTGTATACTTCGGATGGTTTCTATGCTGCATGAATATATCTCAATAAAATCGCATTTTTAAAAAAGGAAATGCTAAGTGAACTTGAGAGAGAAAGGTGAGTTGTTAAAGCTCATTTAATTAAACATGCTGAATTCATGAATGCATCCATCCCAGTTCCCTGTCCACATTAAAATTTCACTCACAAGTATTCCTTCTTCTCCCTAACCTGACCTTGTACTATGGTGAACTACAGAAATGAAAATACCAAATCTCCATCTGTCTGATTGTGGACAAATCAGAATAAAAGAAAGAAATTTATTTAACCTGATCTCATCAATAGAGTCATCAGGGTAATGGCAACAAGTATCCTGATAATCATGATAATTTGTCCTCAGAGGTAAAAATAATCTATTGCCTCAATTCTTCAATTGCACACTGCTAGTACGTACCTGGTCAAAATAAAATCGATCATCCATGATTATCATTTTGTTTAGATAATTATGCAGGGAGGAGAGTGGGTGAGAATTTGTGCTTTGAAACGTTTCTTTTCAACTTCTCTGAGGTTGATTCCACGTGATGTTTTATTTCAAATATCAAAGATAGCCACGATGGATTCTGACTCATCCCAGAACCCCCCAGCAGACAATGTTGGCTATGCAAATGTGAGTTTGGGTCACATTGAATCATTCCTGTCATGGCTTTATAGATATGGTAAAATCAAATTTTTGTGGAGCTAAAATAATTTTACGAGTGTTTACTAAGAATTGAGGTTCCTAGACACCAAGCTATTAGCAGTAGGGTTTGTACCGTTATAAAAGTCATTAGTAACTAGAAAATTTCTCTTTGCCTGTAGTAGAAAAGTAAAATAAAGTCCTGTATTTAAGAGAAACTACTCAGCTCTTTTTTCCTCCTTTGAGCACTGACTTACAAAACTGATGAGGGTGGTCACACTTTCAGGCACTAAGCTACAAAAGTCACCTCTGAAGGTGGCCTCTTTCTAGAATGGATTCGGTTACTAGGAGGCACTTCACACCACTTAGGTAACGATGGGACTTAACTCCCGTTTGGAAAAAGTACACAAAGACACTTCACATATGCAGCATGGAGGTAGTCAAAATACCAGGTGCCCTGGTCAGGTCCCCAGGAAGGACATTTTAAGGTGGAGATCTGTTCGTGGGGAGGTTGGTTCAAGTGTGCTCTCAGAATCAGTCCTTGCAGGGGAATGAAGAATATATGAAACTGTATAGAAGTCTCAACAAAGGCCTCAGCTTATCACCCAGGGGGCTGGAAGCTGGGATGGCCGTTCAGGTTGGGCTGTGGATCTTCGGATGTGGGCTGCTCCCGGTTTGGGGAGGAGAAGGGGGTCTTGACCTTGAGCAAAGCAAGTCTCTCCAGCCAAGGGCAAGTCCCACAGGCTCAGCTGAGTGCTGGCAGCCACCAGCATTCCCAGCTTTAGTCGTGAAGAGAGGGGATCTGAGCAGCATACTTCAGCATCCTCTACACGGGGGTATTAGGAAACAACAATTTAGAAACCCAAAGCTTCTACCCATGAGGCCTGACACAGAGCTTACTTGGTTAAGATTTAAAGAAGCTTAGTGCTATTTTCTCTCTTCCAGTAAAAGGTTTTGTGGCTATTAGAAAGCTGCATTTCCTCTCTGTCTTCACTTATAAAATCAGAATTTTGATAAGAGAATCAATTATGGTCCCTTCTACTTCCACAACCCTAATTTTGGTGACTTAATTTCAGAAAAAGCAAGAGGAAATGATTTTAAATGTACTCAGGCTTCATAAAAAGTTCAGTTAAACTTAGATTTTAAAGTCTTGGATCCTATTATTTCCCAGTTACATTGTATCTCAAAACGCCAAAGTAATTTTCAAGTCCCTTTGATAATATTAGCATTGGTACCTTTTAACTAAATCTAAGAGTAATACTTAAGACCCAGAAGAGGAATAATGAAGATGATTGATCATAGAATTATAATGCTTATTAGACTGGAATCCCAGGCTGCTGAATTCAAAATAGGAATTCAAAGGAACTTCTTTAATCCTAGCTCCATCATAATCAGTTTTTCCAAAGGAACAGCATTGCTCACAAACACAGTGAAGTTGATTATAAGAAAACCTAGCTGTGTACATGTCTTCTACTGAGAAGGAGACTAGCCACACTGCCTCCTTTATTGTCTCCCTCTGTCCTTCTCTGGAAAGGTCATTAGCCACATCTGGGGTCTCCATTACTCAGAATTGCCAACTGATGGATTAAAAAGGTCATCTGCCCCTTGAAACATATGACAGTCAGCCATCTTTATTTGAGCACTTTAATATAATTGCCCGGGAGAGGTGCAAAAGAAAACTAAAATGACTACATTGGGTTTACTGTCTCACTCTATAAGGACTTGTGTAGCATCTTTGTCCCTTAGACGAGCAAAATGGAGAGGGCTAAAAATAGAGGACATTGATCTTTTTCTGGCACTAAGCTTCATGAAGAATAGCTTTTTTGCAAAAGAGCAGCTTTATTTCATCTACTTAAGTATTCCACATCATGCATGCAACATAGCATTTTCTTTAATGTGTTCTATTCCTTGCACTGCTTTTTATTTTGTCAAAGGCAACTTTAATATTAATGATTCGTGCCACAAAAAAGAGGCTGAAAATACATAGTTGGGAATAAAATGAGTTCTCTTTTTGTCATAAGCAGAAAGCTAACTTAAACTGATGTTAAACTGTCACTGTTTGAACATGAAAACAAGAAATGTAAACCGTTAATTTTAACAGAATTTGTACTGTTTCCACTTATAAAAAACCCATTTTTAGCTACTTGCAAGGATTTTCTGCTATAAAACAATGGCACATTTCCTGCTGCTTTCATCAAGCATATGTTTTAATCTTCTACTAGAATGTTTACATGTACTTTTTCATTACTACACCCTGAAATCTGCATTACTCTTATGGAAAAGGTAATGATAAGACTGTGCACGCATCTTCGTAGCAGGAAAGAAATACTTTCAGCAATAGCCGTACTTCTCAGTACATCCCATCAAGTTCACAAAACTAAAAAAGGCCAAACAAATAGTGCTTGCTGATTTATAAGCCAACAAAGAGGACCAACAATAAATTATTCCTGGCAATGAAGTCTCCCCTAACTGGGCAGCTAGTTTATAATTTTCTTTCAAGACAAGCTGAGTCATACCAAAAAGCAAGGGTACTGAAAGCAGCCAGTTTAGTGGAGGGTAGCTTCAAGGAGTGCATTTGTGAGATCACACACATCCCACCTGGGTCCCTGCCCTGAGCATCCCCAAGTGCTGCCCTGAGGCCCAAACACTTCCATCATGACCTAAGAAATGTTTCTAGAAGTTATGGACAGTGAACACAGTACCCAGAAACACAGATAAGCTATCTTTTGGTATAAAACCATAATGAAACTGGTGGCTTATAGAAAAGGGATATACATTGGTTGGCAGAGCAGAAATGAGGTTTTGCAACTCAGTCTTGAGATAGCGATTAAGTTGTACTAAACTGCGTGTGGACCTGGAGACTCCTTGGTGAATAAGGCGGGTGAGGGGTGCTGAAGCTTCGCCTGGGTGCCCCGGTGCCCCTGGTTCTGCTGCGCTGACTTGGAGTGGGCCACACTCTAACTTTGTGTGAGAAATGCCTTTTTGAGAGAGGGATTAGAAAACACTTGGAGCCCAAAAAGTTTACAGTCAGCTACAGAGACCCAAGTTTAGTTTCCTGTCAAAAGCATGAAGCTGCATTGCATCTCCAAAGTCAAGACTAAAGCAGGAATGAGAACTATATATTCCTGCCATGAGAATAGGGACGGGGGGAAGAGAGAACCCTACATTGAGGGATTGGAGAAATTGTCATAAAGCAAGCAACCTTTGATCTGTACTTTAATGGTTAAGTAAGATTCCCATCAGCTGAGATGATGGAAGAAGAGCAGAAGGGGGGCAACCCAGGAGACAAATATTGTATGTGTAAAAGGGGAGCAGTAGGAAAAGGCAGGTCATGTTTGAGAAACATCAGGAAGTCCAATTGTACTGTGCCATAAAGTGTAGATGTGGCATAGAGAGAAGTGAGACTAAAAGGTGAATTGAGGCCATGTTGAGCAGAGCCAGCCTGGAGTGGACTTAACCCATAACTAATAAAGATCTACTAAACATGTTTCTGGCAGAAATGGGACTTGATCAGAGTTAATCATAATCAATTAGTATCTAGAAAGATTAATTTGGCAGTATATGGGTGCCAGTCTGAATCTGTGGTGGACCCCAGAAAAGCTATGCCCTTTAATCCTCATTCAACATTGCTGGGTGGGGGCATTTTGATCGTTTCCATGAAGATGTGACCCACCCAATTGTGGGTGGTAACTTTTGATTAGATGATTCCCCTGGAGGTGTGTCTCCACCCACTGAATGTGGAGTTGCTTGCTGGAATCCTTTAAAAGAGGAAACATTTTGGAGAGAGTCCCCTTTATGGTAGAGCTACGAGAAAGCCAGCGGACACCGCCATGTTCGCCATGTGTCCTTCCAGCTGAGAGAGAAACATTGAACGTTGTCGGCCTTCTTGAACCAAGGTATCTTTCCCCGGATGCCTTAAATTGGACATTTCTATAGACTTTGTTTTAATTGGGACATTTTCTTGGCCTTTGAACTGTAAACTAGCAACTTATTAAATTTCCCTTGTTAAAAGTCAACCTGGTTCTGGTATGTTGCATTCCGGTAGCTAGCAAACTAGAACAATATGTAAGACAGCTTGGATAAAAGTGAATGTCAGTTAAAAAGCCACTGCAGTAATCCAAGCAAAAATAATAATACTTATTATAATTCTAATAATAATAAAACACCATATAAAATAAAATAGAGGGAACACAAAGAAAGCAAAATTGACAGAAGTATGCACTTAGTACAGAAAGAATTGATAGCTCCAGGCATTTGACTTCATGGAGAGATGTGAAAAATAATTGAACCTGGGTGACTAAGAAGAGAAAAGCACCGTTAATAGAGATAGATAAGTTTGGAGAGAGATGGACTTGGTGGAAATATGAGTTTGAGGAGCTGATTTATGCTAGGTGAAACTAAATTCATCCCTGCTATACAAGGATGCTGCCGCCTTGCCCCAGAGGTCTCAGAACCAGGTGAAGACAGCCTGAGCTGTAAAGCATTGAGGGAAGGCCTGGGGGAGGCAGAGGGGAAAATGGGAAAAGAAAAACAGACTAGAAACATGCCTTGATAACTCAAAAAGGCACATGTACAAGTGTCCTAAAGTAATGGGACAGCAGCCATGATATGTGACCAAACAAGGCCCAGTATCAATTGTGCCACAGGCCAACCATTCTCCAAAGCACTGCACACAAGCTCATGAGTCCTGGGAACTCTCAAAGAGGGTGGAGATGCAGAGAAGAGAAAATAGATAAAGGGCCTACAAGGGGGCCCATAGATCAGCGCTCTTTTTGGCTGAGAAAGGGAAATAAGGCTTGCATAAATCACCAAGTCATATATTTTATTGAGCCAGTAAAAAAAAAAAA
>PVIY010044837.1:0-19445 GCA_004026745.1 Myrmecophaga tridactyla | reverse complement strand
AAAAAAAAAAGGGAGGGGTTGTTGCATGGGAAACACTGAGGTCAGTGGGAAACTGAGGTCAGAGAGGTCAAGGGATTTTCCTGAAGTCTTGATGAGATGAGTTTTAGTTTGAGCCATTTAATCCTAGAGTCTGCTCGAAGCCACTGGCCTTAAATTAATGCTGCGTTAGGATTGTGGGCATTCTTATATTCATCGCTTGTATTTTCTTTCTTTTGTACATGATGCATACATTGCTTTTGCTATAGTCAAAAAAAACCCACATCAAAAGTAGATAGACAATAATAAAATATAAAAATCTGTAAAAAAGTTTTGGGGGGTAATTAAAACATTTCAAATCCACTTTCATCCTATTATTCTTGCTTTGCTGTTTTGGCAATGCTTTCATCAACTTTTAAAATTTGCAAAGTTGTTATGACAACAAGAAATATGTTTATAGCTTATGTTTGGTATACCTATTACTTTGTAATCTACCCTAAATCACTTTAACTAATTGATAAACATTAAGGTTGTCTCTTAACTTTAGCAGTTCTATACTCAGAGCTGGAAATAATGGATTGGAAATAAATTAGAAGTAAAAAGCACAAAGTAAAAACAAATTGTAGACAAAAAAAACAGGGTTATAAAACCACTTTGGGTGTCCCAGAGTTACTATTACCCTGGGAAAACAAGGCACCGGGGCAGTAGTTTTGATCAGCTTTGACAAAGTTTCATTTAGCCATGTTGCATTGTAGTGGATATTTGTCTTTTTGGTTGCCCAGCATGAAAAACATCTTGTACAGGGAATTTCCCATCTTAGGAGGCAGAGCTCACTTTCTGAAATAATGGGGTAGCTGAGGTCCTAGTTCCTTTGCAAATGGGGTATGGGTGGGATGTGCTAATCATATGCACCTGCGCTTGTTGTACATGAGAAATCGGTGATGGAAAGAAGCAGGGACCATGCAGAATCCATTCTGTTGGCAGCAGCTGTGCCTATGTCAGGTTCCAGAGGCAAAGGTCCCGGAATGGTGTCTGGTCAGGTGTGCTGGTGGTGTAGGCTACAGCGTCTGCATCCTGGAGGCTGCAGAACAGTGTAACTGTGGGATTACACCTGGCTGTTTTGCCTCTGTGTCTGGTTTCCCTCCCTCCTGAGGGATCTGTGAGCACCTCAATAACCATTTAGTACATTTTATTTGTGTTTCAAGAAGTCAGAGTTAGTTTCTGTTATGTGTAATTAAAAGCTGTGATGATGCACACCTGCTACCATTTGTTTCCATGTATTTAACCATGTTTACCTTTAATTTAATTGTCTCTTTATACAATAAAATGATAGTAGGGTCACGACAGGCATTTGGGATTCAGTTTTTCAGAAGTTTGGGACTTTTAAAAATAAAGCAAGATATGTGCATGCTTTATAATTCATGAGGGATTTAAGCTTAGAATTGTGTGGAAGTCATTGAAATGTATCTCTAGAGGGACCTGGTATCATTTAGTTGAATACATTGGGTCATATGTTGAGTTTCCAAGGCCCATGAAGGGTTGGGATGAAAACATTGCTTATTCAGACTTCATATTTAGTCATTTTCCCAAGTGATGGAGCATTTACATAATAGTAGGCATCTTGTGATGAAGTCTTTTGATTTTCCATGATGCTGCAATTCTAGCCTATTTTGTCTGTGGCATGTTTTTAACAATGTCTTGCTCAGCCTCACCCCATCATTGAACTCTCAGCATCTGGGGGAAGATTCAAGAGAAAGAAAATATTCTTTTTCCAGCTGTCCTCCTCTTCTCTCCAAAAGTATAAAACCTCAGGCAGATGAACTAAGGCTAAAGATTTTGTGAGTTATCTGACCATGTATCTTGTTGGGGTGTTCGTTATGTGCGGTTAGGGGAGTCAGGGGAAGTTCTCGGGCCCGAATCAAGAATACATTGTCCTACATTGTACTGCCCATCTATTGCCCTTTTTCATTTTTAGTTCTTGTAGTATGACTTGATGCTCTGTGGTCTCCCTGCCTCGTTTGCAAACCTCCTGATTTCTGGGTCCCCTGGTCCCAGAAATTGTCCTTCCAGGTTCAGTAACTGCAGGCATTTTGCTAACTCCTGTGACCAGACCCACCAATATTTAGGGTCTTTGGATGAAGAATGAGCCTCAAAACCCTCCATGCCTCTCCCTGGACGTCAGCTGGGGCAGCCTGCAAGGTCCTCTCCTGATCTCGCCGCCTGGCCACAATGCTTTCAGCAGACTGCATGGCTCTGCAGAAGGCTGCCCAGGAGATGCTGTGCTGGGCAGAGGGGAGGTTGAGGGCAGCCCTGCTTTAAGACACTTTAAATAGTGAGCGATCTCTGCAAGACTGTGTTTGGAAAAAGCATTGCTTGGCTGAATAAATGAAACAATTAAAGCCTCTGTTCGAAATGAAGGGTTGACAGCCTGGTGTCCATCAGTGTGTGTCAAGGTACCATGAATCCTGAATTTATACACAAAATGGGGATGGATATAAGCATTTGCATTTTTTTTGGCGGGGGGAGAACATCCCATTTTTGCCAGGGATCTCTAATGAAAGAAGTTTAAGAGCCACCTTTGTTCCCAGACCCCATCTCCTATTTGAATTTTAATTCAGGCTGGGACTCCTGTGTCTTTTTACAGCATCTATCACATGGCCCATTTCTTTTGCGTTCAGCCCCCTTAGGCTGCTTCTGCATTCAGCTCTCCCTCCCCATCTTGCCATCAGTCGTGGGGTGCCCTGAGAATGGAGATGCCTCTTAATAGCAACCTAAGTCATGCATGATCAAGAAGGCAAATTTGCTGAGGGGGCTTGAGGGAGATGGACAACTCCTATTAACATCTAAAACCAATTATAAATGCTTTTGCGTTATCTACAGCTTGGGGTTTTCTGTGTCATTGCATGCATCCTCGGGGGTTGGCTGCACTAAAATGTAGAACAGCAAGGGAAACAGAATAGGGAACAGGGGACTTGTCAGCCCTAGAGTGAGGAGCGAAGCGGCAAGCCCCTCCCGAAAGCAGGACAGTTTCCTTTCTCTAGAGTGGGGTTCGCTCACTTTTTCTGTTGAGCCAGGTAGTAAATCTTTTTGGCTTTGCGAGTGGTGCAGTCTCTGTCGCAACAGCATTATTTTAGCAAAAGCAGCCGGAGACAAAACAGAGAGTGGCTGTGGCTGTGTGCCAGTAAAGCTAGTTACAAAAACAGCCAGGGCCCAGACTTGGCCTGCAGGGTGAGGGATCCCCAATCCCTGCACTAAAGTTTCTGGGGAATCCTGTCAAGCCGTTTCCTCTCTTCCCTAGAAGGTTTTAAACAGTGCAGCTTCCCATTTCCCAGGGCTCCTGCTCAGCCCTTCTTTCAGGGCACAGACCCCATTACATTGTCGTTTAATCTTAACATTTTCTGGGATGTGTTTGGTATAACCCAGTTCTTAGCAAAGAGTGCTTTAGCTGGCTTATCTTGTTAATGACTCTTGTTTCATAAGCCTGTTTGGATGGTCCCCCTGCAACTTCATCCAGCCACATAACACTTTTCCAATCTGCGTGGATGGGTTCCTGGGGACAGGAGCTGGAGCCCGGCTCCCTCCAAAGGCGTCGCCATGCCGAAGCCCCCATCCCTGGGGGTTGCTGCCACAGCCAGCGCACACGGCTCTCATGGGCCGTTCCCCTCCCACAGGCCCATTTATGACGCAAAAATCAAAGGTGTATGTTATGCATTCATCTATACATGCATCTATCAATAGCTTTTATTTAAAAAAGGAAAAAGAAACTAAAATAGGATCTTATATATAGTTTCAGCCACTGATTCATTCAAAAATATTTATAGAGTGTCCCCCCCTGGCCAGGCATGGGGTTACAACATTAGGCCAGACAAATCCCTGCCCTCTTGGATGTACAGTTTTGTTGAGGAGGCAGCCAATGAGCAAATAAGCAGATGATTTTTCCAGAGAAATAAGAAAAGGGTTTTATTTAGCTAATGAAGGTAACCATGTTTGGGGAAAAAAAACAAACCAAACCAAAGGGATGCTGTGGCTTCCAGGGAAGAAATGGAAGGAGGGTTTCCTGCTCCCCTCACCGCAGCACCCACAGTTGGGGCTCATACTTGTAAACCTGCACATCGCAGACTTTAGTTGGGGGAGATCACACATGTTCCATACTCTGGTCAGAATCAGAGTAGCGAGGTGACCTGTCACCGTCATGTGCCTGCGGGTGGGGCATTGGCCGGACACCCAGAGCCTGGGTCCAGGGTTGGGGTTTCCAGACCGGTGCTCGGACAGCGCCACGTGTCCTGTTGCTTCATTTCCAGTCCCTGTCCAGCCGGCCGGGCCGGGATGCAGCAGGACCTGACCCCGGGCTCTCCCTCTCACATTCTGAATCTTGAAAAGCCCCTGCCCTCCTCACACAGTCCCCAGCCTCCATAAACCACCTGCCCCCAAGGAGAAGGACCACCTCCAGCCATTACCGGGAGCCACAGGGCAGCCTGGCCCCCCTGCTGCGCAGCCCTCTCGGGCCCCGGTGATGTGTACCGAGGTCCCAGTTCCCTCTGCCCTTCCTAAGGGATCAGGCTCTGATCTTTCTGGGCCCCCGAAAGGGCTTCTGTGGGGTGTTTTTTTTTTTTTTTTTTTTTTTGGGCAGGCACCGGGAATCGAACCCGGGTCCTCTGGCATGGCAGGCGAGAACTCTGCCTGCTGAGCCATCGTGGCCCGCCCTGTGGGGTGCTTTTGCTTTGGGGCAGTGACAGGTGTTATGTTCCAGGGGGGGTGACCAGAGGCAGTTATGGAAACCCCTTCTCCGGGAGGAAAGCTCACCTTTCTAGCTTGCTGGAGACTCCCAGTGCATCCTCCAGGGCAGGGAACAGGTACTTGCCTGGGGCTGGGGTCCAGGAGATTCTAGAATTCTTTCAGCAGGTGGAGGAGAAGGCCAATAACCTCGGTTCTGAGGGTCTCTCTTTTCAGGTGCGTTCTGTTTCAGGGGGAGTGATTTGTTGAACTCCAAAAGTCTCCATTTGGGGATATTCAGCAGTGCCATCCACTGGTAGGAACAAACATAAGCAAGAGAGAGAATGGGAAGGTGGGAGGAAGACAAGAATGGGGCATGCAGAATATAAGAGGAGGCAAAAAGAAAAGAAATGTACTCCCATGGTGAACAGGGCCAGCACCCCAATTGTCTTGTTCTGCCTTTGACCTTGAGGAATTGAAGTTTCTCTAGTGCTTAAGCCTCTCCAGCACTTAACAAAGAGCAGATGTGTGGTTGATGCTCAGTAATGAATTAATTAATGTAAATGAGTGCTGTCTCCCATTGGCATGAGGCTAGAATGGGGCATGCAGAGGTCACCAAGCTACCAACTGACACAGACATTTGGGACTCCCCATCCCCACCCCCACCCCCAAGATAGCAAATCACTTATTGGGCATCCAAGTAATGCAGTTACCTCTGCTGGAAACAGTATCAAAATGAAATGTCAACTGGTGATTTGGGTTCAGTTCTGGAAATAGTCTTGTTTACTGCCCAGGTCACCTTGGCTTCAGGTCCTCAATCATCTGATTGACAGGGTTTGCAAGAACTCTGCATTCATTTAGGTAGTCTAATGGACAGACTAGATAGACCCTTGCTTTCCAGGGCACAGCTACTCTGATTTTCCCCTTGTATTCCTTGGGCATAATTTACCACTGGGGAACATCTGCATTATCTAATTTATTCCTTTGAAGCATTTCGTTTTTACTGATTGCTGCTTAAAGGTCATTTCCAAATAAACATGGAATGAAAGGTCACTGTACCCAGTTAAAAAAGCATCTTGAAGCAGCTTTGGGCCTGCTCAATCCCAGGCTGACCGCCTCCCCAGCAGAGCCTATTCTTTTGATTGCATGTGGCTAACTCCGTTGCTTTTACCTCTGGGCTTTGAATCTGGGGATAGAGGTAGCAAGTAGAAGGAAATGGAGGCAAATCTCATGGCACTTCTGTATTTATGGGAGTGTGTGCTAAGGTGTGGAGGGCAGGAGGTGAGAATTAAGTAATTTTCCAGAGATCACCAAGTGGGTGATACAAGTCTGACCAGCTTTTTGGACCACTGTGCTCCTGTCCCAGATGAAGCGGATGCCTGGAGACTTGTAGATGAAATCATGGATTTGCAGAGCAGGATTTGGGAAGGACAACCCAGGGAGATTATGGTAAAAGACTAGGAAAGTTCACCTTTGTCTTTGTTTTCCAAATAGCGATGAAGGAAAACATAGAAAACCAAGGCTTGGTATTTGACTGCTAGTCCCAGGATATGTTGTTAGGACAGATCACACTGTAGATGGTTTGCATGCACTGAGAGGAGACCTGAGCTGCAGAGACAAGGCTGCACCGGAGTCATTTCATTCGTCTACCCCATTGGGTTAGTCAGCTGGGGGAGGTGGCTGGTGCCATGAACATCTGGACTTTAACAAGACATTCTTCACATGTGTCTTGCCTCTGACACTTGGACAAGCTTGGGAGGATTTGAGATCTGCCTACAGGGGCAACATCCACATTAGGTGTGGGTCAAAACAGCGGGAAGGTATTTGCTTATAAAGAGGGGTCACCAGGCTAAGAAAAAAAAAAAGGGTGTAGTTAGGAGGATCAAAAGGATTAGGAAGGAAGACAAGAAAGGCACAGCAAAACTGAGCAGGAAACCAAAGTGGAGAACCAGAAGTGAAACTGATGGTTGGAAGAGCTGCGAGTTGGAAGCTTGACTTTAGAAAGTGGGGACAGAGGTTCTATGCTAAATGCCTCGCACGTACCATTTGTACGTCAACAGCTCCCTGAGTTCTCCCATTTTATAGATGACGAATTAGAGGTATCGGCAAGACCTGGCCTTTGGACACCAGGGCCCATACTCTTAACTATTTGACTGTCTGAATCTCTGAGGAAACAACTGGCACATAGTAGGGCCTCAAATGCTGGGAGAGGATATCAATGAGATGCTGCATACGACCTCTCAGATTTGAAAAGAAAAAAAAGAATTTGCACTTCTCGATATTGGCAGCAAAATTTGGAGAATGCTTTCTGAACTGTGATTTGACCATATCTATCAAAATTAAAAATGCACATGCTCTATGACCCAGAAACAGATCCTATAGGAATATCCATGTCAGCATGTACAGATACACCCACAGCATAGTCATTATAGCATTGTTTATACTAGCATTAGATTAGCAACAACTGAAACGTCCTTTAGGAGGGGATAGGTCAGATTAAATGCAGTTTATCTCCACAATGGAATCCCAGGTGGCACTGAAAAAGAGGGAAGAGACAGAGTTGTATGAATTGGCTTGGGTCAATGTCCATGATATATCAGTAAAGGAAAAAAACAAATGGCAAGATGAGAGATATTATATAAAAATGTAATTTAATTGTGTAATTAATATAATTATAAATCACATAAATATATGTATATATTATAGCTCATGTTTTTATTAGTAAATACTTATGAATAAATATCATATATAATTTAAAATTACATATGTGTATATATATTTGTGTGTGTGTATATGTATATATGTACAAGTGTATGTGTTTGTATATGCATAGAAAACATTTTAGAAGGTGTGGTAGTCAGATTTAGTTGTTGACTTGGCCAGGTGAAGGCACCTAGTTCTGTTGCTGTGGACATGAGCCAATGGTACGTGAACCTCATCTGTTGCTGATTACATCTGCAGTCAGCTAGGAGGCCTGCCTGCTGCAATGAATGACGTTTGACTTAATCGGCTGGTGCTTAAATGAGAGAGCACAACGCAGCACAGTCCAAGCAGCTCAGCATACCTCATCTCAGCCCTCGCAGTTCAGCCCAGGCCTTTGGAGATGCAGAAAGGAATCACCCCGGGGAAAGTGTGGAACCCAGAGGCCTGGAGAGAAGGCCAGCAGAGATCACCCTGTGCCTTCCCACGTAAGAAAGAACCTCAGTTGAAACTTAGCTGCCTTTCCTCTGAAGAACTAATGAAATAAATCCCCTTTTATTAAAAGCCAATCCATCTCTGATGTGTTGCATTCCAGCAGCTAGCAAACTAGAACAGAAGGAAATATGCCAAACTGTTAACAGGGGTTACTTGTGTTGGTGGAGTTAGAAGAACTTTTACGTTTGACCTCAAACCTTTTATGAAGGGAGGGAGGATTGGCGGGGTTGTGGGTGACGTCTTTCTTTTTTGTTCTTTTTGGGTATTTCCCAAATTGGAGATGAAGGAAGAAGCACAAAAAGAGAAGACTAAATAAGACTGCACAGGTAGCAGTCTTGTGTCCACACGGAGTGCATGATGATCCATGCTTCACTGCCCTTGTCACACTGTCCTTGGTGGGTCCTTTACTAAGCCCCAAGACCCTCCAAAGTGAGAGATTAGGTGTCTGGGCTAGGTCGTATGAACAGCAGTTGGAAACACCAAGATTTAGATTTGAAGTGGGGAGGACCCGAGTGCTGCCTTTTTAACAGGAAAAAGATGTCTGAGGTTCCAGAAACAAGCTAGAACTCTTAACAGGGTAGGAATTCCATGGAGAGAGATGCAGTGCTTTTTATGGATTGATAGTGAGATCCCTGACACAGGAAGTATTCAAGAGGAGGCCACACATCCACCTCTGGGTGATGGAGAGGATGTTCGTGCCACTCCCCAGCAGACGACAACTGATTTGGTTTAGCCATCAACTGAGCTGAGTCTAAAGCAGTGGTTCTCCACTGAGTCTTTGTTTGACACACTAAAGGGTTTGTCTGGCTTCCACTGCTGACAGTATTTCTCAGGGCAGGTATTTTCATTTACCGTGCCTTGCAAAGCAGACACTGTAGCCTAGGTGGGGAATACCTCAGCCTCTTTATCTGTAAAATGGGGATAGTATCTGTGGTAGTTAGATTCAGTTGTCAACTTGACTAGGTGAAGGTACCTAGTTCTGTTGCTGTGGACATGAGCCAATGGTACGTGAACCTCATCTGTTGCTGATTACACCTGCAGTCGGCTAGGAGGTGTGCCCTGCTGCAATGAATGATGCTTGATTTAGTTGGCTGGTGCTTTAATGAGAGAGCTCAACGTAGCACAGCCCAAGCAGCTCAGCATACCTCATCTCAGCACTAGCAGCTCAGCCCAGGCCTTTGGAGATGCAGAAAGGAATCACCCTGGGGAAAGTTGTTGGAACCCAGAGGCCTGGAGAGAAGGCCAGCAGAGATCACCCTGTGCCTTCCCACATAAGAAAGAACCTCAGGTGAAAGTTAGCTGCCTTTCCGCTGAAGAACTAAACGTCAACTAAATAAATCCTCTTTTATTGAAAGCCAATCCGTCTCTGGTATGCTGCATTCCGGCAGCTAGTAAACCAGAACAGTATCAGTCACTAGTTTCCTAAGTTTCTTGTGACGATGAAAGGGGTTGCAACAGGTTAAGTATTTAGGATGGTATCTTGCTCGTGGTAAAGGGTCAGAAACAATTCTGAAATGATTTTGATCCGTCTCCCATTCCTGCTTCAACCCCTCCCCAACCTGTGCTCAGTTGGGAATCCCAGGACTGAGATAGAAGAAGGTCTTTGAACCAATTCACTGGTGAGTTCAACAAATTTATTTATTGAGCAGGTACTATGTAACTTCATTGCTTTCGCTGCTCGTGATACAAGGCTAAATAATACTGGTATTGTCTTTGTGCTCTGGAGCTTATGTTCTCACAGGGAAGACAGTCAAGTCAAGTAAACACAACCACAACAATACCCCCCACCCCCTGCAATTGAAAACCGATCAATTAAATATTAGCAAGTTATTTAGGTTTTCATATGCTGATCCCAAGGCCCACATCTGTATCATGCCCCTTTCATTTAATGACTTAAATAATGGTAACATATATACAACATAAAATCTCCCATTTTAACCACTTTCATGCCTACAGTTTGGGGATATTAATTACATTCACAGTGTTGTGATACCGTCCCCGCCATCCATCCCAAACTTTCTCACCAGCCCAAACAGAAGCTCTATATCCATTAGGCAATAACTCTGTCCCCACGCCCCCAGGCCCTCATAACCTGAAATCTATTAGTAAGTCTCTGTGAATTCACTTATTCTAGATATCCCATGTGAGTGGAATCACAATATTTGTCCTCTTGTGTCCATCTTATTTCATTATAATGTCTTCAAGGTGCATCCATGTTATGGCATGTATCAGAATTTATTTCCTTTTATGGTTGGATAATAGTCCATTGTATGCATTTCACACATTTAATTGTTATTAGTTAATGATCACCTCTAAGTAATTAAAGTCAACCACATGCAGTGCTCTACACCAAGCCACCCTCCCATTCAAGCCCCCAAGTCCCCAACGTCCATTCTTACAGTAAGCTTCCTAGCCTCCGCACTGTCCGCAGAGGAAGAGGTGGCCTCTGTCTCCAGGTGAGGTTTGTTTCATGAGGCCAGGCCAGTGGGCTGTTCCCTGCTGTCCCCTCTGAAATGTGCACAGACAGATCTGATGCCAGCCGGCAGGACAATGCCCAGCTTCCCTCCAGGTTGCTCCTCCTTTTCGTGACTATAAAGCGATTATTTTGGCCTCATGTCAATTCCTGTAGGATCACAGTGGGAACTCAAGAGGACACCAATCCCTAAGGGGATAAACCAGCACCTGAAATAAGAGGGAAATCGAACTGAAAGGTGGAAGGGCTGACCCCTGGCATCCTCAGTGTCATCCAGGGCTGCCTGCCAAGCTCATGCGCTTTTACCACCCTCTCTGCTTTCATTCCATACTTGAGACCTGCAGAGGGCTTTTTTTCTCATTCTCAGGGGCCCACAGGTGCCTGCCTGAGCTCACTTTCGTGGGGTTGCAGCCCACCTCTTCCAGCACACACCTGCGGTCCAGAGGTCCAACTTACGTAGCCGGGCAGCTTACCTGGCACTTTATTTTAGGCATCCTGTAGTTGGATGGGATCACAGACTGATGGGTGAGAGTTCAAAGGGAAACCACGATGAGGCTGAGAGAGAGGACATGGAAGTGGAAGTGATGTAGGGGTAAAAAGAGCCTAGTGGAGAAAAATACAGCTGAGCAAAGACCCATTAATCATCCTTGAACATGAAAAAAAGTGCGTAGAAGAGGCTCTCGCTTTGCTGAAGAAAAACGTTTAAATTGAATACAAGAGAATTAGGTTAGCCCGAAAGAAGTTAGATAGCAGAATACCTCATTTTATTGAATCCAAGACTCCATCAGTCAAAGGGAATGTTCTTTTGTAAACTATTGAGGAAGAAAAAAAAAGTATTCTCCAAAATGACAATGCTTTCTTACATTTAGAAATTTTATTTTTTACATTTTAAGGGAGCTCTTTCAGACCTCATTTTAATGACATATTATGTACATATATAAAGGAAAATATATATGCATACATATGTATACATATATTATGCATAACATATAAATTGAAATATGATTAAAGTTAACTGGGAGAGGAATCATTTCCTAAAACTTCTTTATATTTGAGCCTGATGCTTCTCTAGAAGTAGTACATATTTTTACTATAATATGGGCCACTGTACCATCTAGATATTGGTAATGCAGCATTTCTTCAAAGAGTCCAAGAATCCATAAAAGAAGGATGGCTTTGTGTTAATCTCTTGATTTAAGCCACCTTTGCAGATTTGAGTTAATTATATTGGGCAGTACTTCTCAGTTTAAGTAAGCATCAGAATATTCTGAAAGGCTTATTGAGACATAGGTTCCTGGGTCCCACCCCTGAGATTCTGATTAAGTAGATGCTAGGTAGGCTTGAGAATGTGCATTTCTTGCAAGCTTACAGGTGGTGCCCATGCTGCTGTCCTGGGCACCACACTTTGAATAGCATTGACCTTGGGCTGACCCACTCGGCCTCCTTTACAAGGTTACTATTTTAGTTTGCTAACCCTGCTGGAATGCAATATATCAGAAATGGATCTGCTTTTGTGAAGGGGATTTATTAAGTTACAAGTTTATAGTTCTAAGGCCATAAAAATGTCCAAACTAAAGCATCCAGATAAAAATACCTTGACTCTGAAGAGAGGCTGAATGGCCTCTGGGTTTCCTTTGTCACATGGGAAGGGCCATGTCTGATATCTGCTGGTCCCTTTTAGCTTCCCTGGAGCAACTCTGGATTTCTTCTCTTGGCTTCCCCTGGCTGTCTCCAGGTTCTGGCTTGCTTAGCATCTCACGGAAAGACACATGGTGAAGTTTGCTGGGCTCTGGTTCTTTGCTGGCTTTTGTCGGCTTGTCCAGCTTCTGGGGTCTCCTGGGGTTTCTGCATTTCCCAACATCTGCATCTAGATTTTCTCTGTATTGAATTTCCAAGCATTTCTGTCACCACTCCAAATCACTCTAAATATCTGTGTCTATGGTGGCTCTTCTAAGGACTCCAGTAAACTAATCAGCCCCACCTTGAATGGGCAGAGTCACATTTCCATCTAATCAAAAGGTCATACCCACAATTTGGTGTGTCACATCTCCATGGAAACAACCTAATCAAAAGGTTCCACCCTAAACAATAGGTCTGTCCCCACAAGGGTGGATGAGGATTAAAAGGACATGGCTTTTCTGGGGGTACATAACAGTTTCAAGCTGGCACACCTCCTCACCTGTTCTCCATAAGCATCTAACTCCTAGGGGCTAAAAGAGAGTCCCTCTGCTTCTCTTGGATCTGCTTCCAAACCTCTGAGACCATACTGGGAGTTTTCTGCTGGTGCTTTTGATGTCAGAGTGTGATCAGGCTCTGAGGACCGCCCCACACCTGCCAGGCTGACAGCGAGTTTACCACACACAGACTGTGAGATGGATCCAGGTTTCTGAGATGCTGAATTGGGGGTGTGTGTGGGGTGGGGGTGGAGAATGCATTTTAGAATGGACAGAATACCCTAGTTAACCTTCTCTACTTGCCTTGAGTGAGCTGCTAGGCCCAGGCCAGCCTGGAAGCAGAGCAGGGAGCTTTTCTCCCCAGACCCCCAACCTTCTCAGAATGCCACTCAGGCAAACCCACAGCACCTGCCTCCCGCAGGCCCCCGCAAGGGCCTCCAGTCTTCTTCTGATCTCCTGCACTGAGGACTGAAGAGTGAGCCAGATGGTTTACCCCGGTGATTCTCCCATGAACTCTCCAGGTTTTGTTTTTATTTTTAAACAGTGCTGTTAGAAAGCCTTCAGTATCCTTTGGCTTGATACTCCAACAAAAAGGCAAAAGGGCTTCTCTGCGCCCTGTGGGTTAGACAATAAAGAACAGCTATAAGTGAAGGGGCCGGTGCATGAGCGCACGGTGGCTAGGGCTGTTTGTCTTCATTAGTGTCATGGGCAGAAAGCTCGGCCTCGGAGATGGGGTGGGAGGGGGGTGGGCCCTTAGGCCGTCCAGCTGGTTCTCTCCAGGAGCCGGCAGGGATCACCTCTGCCCAGTCCTCAAGATGTTAACAAACTCTCTGGCAGATGGAGGTTCCCTAATGCCTCTGTTCGCTTATTTCCCTAAGAGTGTCTCTTCTTTGCCTAAGCCCTCGAGCACGGGACGTTTGTCAATATCTGGAGAGATTTTTGGTCATCATAGCAGAAAGGGGGTGCTACTGGCATCTAGGGGATAGAGGCTGGGGTTGCTGCTAAACATCCTATTCTGCACAGGACAGGCACCCCCCCCCAAGAACAAATAATTTTCTGGTCCTAAATGCCAATATTGCTTTGATTGAGAAACCCTGCTCTGAACGAAGCAACCACTGAACTCAAGATGTTGTCCTGGGCTGTGCATTCTCTTTTTGAAATCTGGAGAAGGGAATGAAGAAAGGAAATAAAATGACCCTTCAGGCCATGTCCACTTACAGCCTGCCTGCAGGGTGATGCTGTAGTTGCTAATAAAAAGCTGCAATTCACTTGGCACCACTTTTGGACAGCTTCCCCTGATGTTGAAATAATACAATGAATCGCTTATGCTACAGACTGAATAAGGCATGAATTTCATCCAATAACCCTTGGCTTATCAGACCTGCATGTGCCTGGGAATCCCCTGGCGACCTGGTTAAAATCCAGGCTCTGATTCATCGGCTTAGGGGGAGTCTGAGAAGTATGTGGGTCTCTAATAAGCTCCCAGGTGGTTTCAACGCCCCATGGCCCATGGCCCATACCTAGATGAGGAGAAAGGTGCTTCAACTGCCCTCCTTATCTTCCTCCCATCCTTGTGCCCTGCTGCCTCCAATTCTCCTCCGTCACCCCTCCTTTGCGCAGGCCGCACCCCTGCACTGAAACTGTCAGCACGTCCTGACTGATAGAGAGTTCAAGGTTTTCTTGTCCCCAAGGAAACAAGTTTTGTAGTGGACAGAAAAAAATGTGTGAACAGTTCCCAACTTTTAAGTAGTTTATCATTTGAGTGGGTGACATATGTGCAGGAAGCTTTTTTTTTTTTCTTAAACGGTCCAAGATATTATCCAGTTAAGGGCTAGTGTGGCAGATGGAGTGCAGGGTCTGTGTGGAGGTGAAGTTGCAGGATAACGAGAGCAGAGCAGTGGACACGCTATCTAAACCCTCTCTACTGTGGCTTGACTCATTTCTGCGTAGTTGGCCGAACGCTGGAGGTTAATTTCTGCCTCCCTGCCTTTGCTTAACTGGTTTCCCCATCCAGAATGTTCTCCCCTTTCCTCTCTGCCTAGCCATACTGTTCACTGGCCTGGGAAGTCACCCCTCACCGTATTTGGTGCAGGAATTGTGACATTTAACGGCTGTGGCACTGCTTCCCAACTGAGGAGTAACCGCAACTTGGCCCAACACGCGTTTCAAGAGGGAGCAGCTTCTCCTGAGGAAGCCGGACCGATGGATTAGCATCCCAGGGGAGGGGGCCAGCGTGGGGGGATCTCCTGCCCCAGCCCCCCTGCCGCCCTCACCACTGGAAGTCCCACCAGCCTGGGGGGAGAGATGGCTGCACTGACTTCTTTCATTCATTTTGGGCTTGGGGGCGCCTTCAGAAGCTTTGCCTGGGACTGTGCACCGTAAAGATTAATGATCTTTAAAAAATGTGGTCACACTTCATTTAATTGACAAATATTTACTGAGCGTCTTCTCTGTTCACCAGAGGGGTTGCATGCTTTCATTGTAACTCCCGTTAGGGTTGAGAAACCTAACTGTTGTCCAAGTTAGACCAGCAACCGACAAAGGGTCAGAGCTACTTATGCGAGGTTAACAGCATTTACACGTTTACACTATTGTTTTCCTTGTTCTGTTTCCTCGTTTCTGGTTCATTTATTCTTTACCCCTGCAGCAGGGATCCCCGACCTGGGCTTCCTGAGCTTGGAGGGGCTGCCTGCTACCATATTTACTGATTATTAATATTTCAGAATCCCTAATGAGGCAAAGGCAAATTAAAATCCGATTTCTTTGCTTTGGGCTGGTGCAACAACCTCTCCATTCTATGGCCATGACATCTCATGCTCTGATTGGCAGCTACATCAGTTCCCCTATAAAAAATGGGGAAACAAATTAATTCTTACTTAATACAGTTTGTTCGAAGCAATCCAAACTATTTTTGGGGGGTGAGGTTAGAGAAATAATAACGTAATAATAGTAATAATGGTAGGCAGCTTTGAGTTAGCCCAGAGCTAGTTTTATCCCAGTTCATCAGCAACTTGCTAAAATAAATACAAAGTGGTATTTATTAATTTTGGGCTTGGGGGTGCCCAAGTATTAAAGCGGTTGAGAGGGTACTTCCCCTGTGCTGTGGCTATAGAAGGTTCCAGAAGAACTCAGCATAACCCTCCAACCCCCGAAGCAGGGGGCTCAGGCAACAAGATTCTAAAGGCCAACTGCCAGGTGGCTCTCTGTGGTGGCCGGGTATGTGTCAGGGCCCAAAGTCTTTGTACACAAGGGCCTGAATTTGTTGGTTCCCTGGGAGGATTAGGGAGCATTTGGGGTGGCTAGAGGTGGTGGAAACCCGTAGGGCTATGAGTGCCCCGGGGCTTAGATGTCCTGGCTGAGCTGAGGCCGCACCGACCATCTGTCTGTGAACCTGGAAGGGAGAAGACAGGAACCTCAGCGATAGGCTGGCCTGGTGGTGACAGGGGGCCCCTGGGGTGGCTTGGGAGGAGCATGTGGGGTGGGAGGGAGGCACCTCCCCTTGGCCTCTGGCTCTCGTGGCCCCAAGACCACCTCATTCTGCAGCTGGCCTGTGGAAAGCTAATGAGGTGGAGAAAAGTGGAGAAATGATTAAAACAAACCGTGGAAATTCTCAAGGCAACCTGGCTTTCCAAAGAGCTGGGTATCTTCAAAATCCAGGTGGCTTTCATATAAGTGCACAGAGTATATTTTGTTGCCTGAGTCTTGCTTCTTTTATTGGGTTTCACTGCTGACTTTTAGGTTTTACTGTTTCAGTTCGATAAGGCTTGTTCTCTGCATTCACCATTTGAAAAAAACTTATCAAAATAATTTTAAATTATTAAAGGAACGTAATTAGAGAAAGGCAGAAAAACCCTACTCCCTCATCACCCAATGCCATAATTAGTTTAATTTGTATGAATTCCCTTCCAGTCTTTTGTTACTTGTGTGTTTTTACCATTGTTATAACACGACATAACATTTTTGCATATTGCTTTTTCCACAAAACATATCATAAATATTTCCTGTGCTGCTATGGTCTTCATTATTTTGACTAACAACATAAAAATCCCTTGCATTTGTGATCAGTAACTTAATAAACTGTTCTCCTTTTGTTTAGTGTTAGGGTGATACATTGTATCTCTTCTCTCCTATATTTTATGTGGTTTTGTTAAGCACCTTTCCGGGAAACCATACTTCTGGGTCAATTTCACTAGCGAGAGGGTAGAGCTCATGACTGCTTGTGCACAACCATCATTCAATTTAATTAGACAAATGAGTTTTTGGAGTGCCTTTTATGTGTAAGGCTTACTGGCTGTATTATGATTTGCTGCAGACCCATGTTGAGGTTTCCAGGGTATGTGGCAAGACTGTAAATCCTCCCCAATTACAACGACTTCAGGTAAAAGGCCAGTGTGAATCGCTCTCAAATCTCAATGGCATGTTATTTAAAAGTCATTGGACAAATCTGACCTGGAAAATAACTATAGCAGTCATTTCCTTCACTTTCAGGCTGTGTTTAGATTGCAACAGGAAGGTCAGGTGTTTGTCAGAGGCCGTGTCTGGCAAGTGCTTGAAACGTTTCTGTTAGCTTGGTGCTCTGATGCATTGCCCTGCGGTCTGGCTTGCGGTGAGCCTTCTCCTGATTGAGCCATAGGCTCAGGGCTCTAACCTGGCAGGGGGCATAATTTGGGGCTCACAAGCAGTGAGACATGGGAGAAATGTGGCTGCCGGGAGGTCTTATTTCCAGTCCCAGCTCTGGCACTAACCAGCTTTGGGCTCAGGGCTCGTGCCTCCAACTGTGCAACAAGGAAGGGGCTTGAACCTGAAACCCTGGGCGCTGAGTTCTATGGTGTCAGTGAGCTAAGGTGACCTTCAGGCCTATGCAAACTGGGCCAAAATCTGAGGAGCGAAGTCTGACTTTGGAGGACTGGCTGCCTCCCTGTTAGGAGAGGATGGTCCCCCTTTAGGTGTTATTTTCAGGGGTTGCTTATTTGGTATGCTGTGTGGTAGGGTCACATTTCATTTTTTTTCCATGTGAGTATCCCATTGCAGGACCATTTGTTAAAAATTTTTTTGGTGGGGGGAGGTGCACAGGCCAGGAATCAAACCCAGGTCTTTCACAAAGCAGGGGAGAATTCTACCATTGAACTATCCTTTCACCCCCTGTTCATTTAATTAAGGAAAGGAAACAATTAAGTGCACTTGGATGAAGCCTTGGGTTTGGTCACCTGGTTCACATCTGATCTGGTTTGAAAGGATTTATGTACCCTAGAAAAGTCCTACTTTAATCCTAATCCCATTTTGTGGGAGCAACTGTTTCTTCTAATCCCTATTCAGCACTATAGGTTGGAAACTTGATTATCTCCAAGGAGATGTGACTTAATGAATTGTGGATATTAAACTTGATTAGATGGTTTCATTCTATGTGGGTCTTGATTAGTTGACTGGGATTCTATAAAAGAGGAGACATTTTTTGGAGAGAATGACTTTATAGAGCCACAAGAAAGCCACAGCAGAATGCTGCAGAACTGTGAAACAGAGAGTCCACCAGCCAGCGACCTTTGGAGATGAAGAAGGAAAAGGCCTCCCTGGATGCTTCATGGGCAAGAGTCCTGAGAGAAAGCTAGCAGACACCGCCACGTTCGCCATGTGTCCTTCCAACTGAGAGAGAGACTCTGAACATCATCAGCCTTCTTGAACCAAGGTCTCTTTCCCTGGATGCCATAGATTGGACATTTCTATAGACTTGTTTTAATTGGGACATTTGCTTGGCCTTAGAACTGTAAACTAGCAACTTATTAAATTCCCCCCTTTAAAAGCCATTCCATTTCTGGTGTATTGCATTTTGGCAGCTAGCAAACTAGAACAACGCCTTTCATTCTGCAGGTGCAGAGAAGGAAAGCCACTGGCCCAAACCCACCCAGCGGCTTATTGGCAGAATTGGAACTAGAGGTGCAGTTTTCTGATTCCTTGTAACATGCCTGTGGTTTTACTCCTTTATTGTTTTTGTTGTTGTTGCTGCCTTGGAGAAGAAGCTGGCAGGTGCTCACACTCAGGTGCACACCTGGCTTAAGTGACCTATATCTCCCTTAGCACCCACATGAACACTGGACCATACAAGCTCCCAGATGCAAAGGGAGGTTTGTCGGAACAAGAGCCCAGTTGTCTGTGAGGGCTTTTGGGCTGGGAAGTATACTACTGTTTTTATTCACCCTCCAAAGAAGTTTATTGTATGAGGGGGTGGGGGGATATTTAAAGCAATGTGTTTTATGACGAGTTAGGTTTCCCTCTAGCAGGTAGAAAGACTGGCAGGAAAAGAGCTAGTGGGTTCGTTTGAGGAAGTTGGTGGACCATGAAGGAAATGCAGCACTAGTTGGCTGTCGGGAGACCCGGCCACTCGGCCAGCAGTGCATGCCAAGGGCATGGAATGGGGGTGGGGTCCTTGAGTACTTTGTTCAGTCTGATTCCTGGAGAATTCTTAGAAAAACTGTAGCAGGTTTAATTTAAGCATATCAAAGACTCTTTTGCCACGTAAGGTAACATATTCCAGGTTCTAGGAGATTAGGGTGTGGGCCTTGTTGAGGGGTCCATTGTCCTGCTGGCCACAGGAAACTTTTTGTTTTCTGACTTAAATCTCCAAACATATCCCCAACCTGCTTTGTGATAGAAACCATACGAGTGAAGTCTTCCTAGTTGAGCTTCCACAGCAGCTGCTCATTTCCAGACCTGGACTTGTTCCCTCAGTTAGGGCTGAGAGGCTCTGGAGAAATTTGGGCTCTTCTCCCCTCTGACTAAGGACAGGTGAGGACCACCTCCCACCTTCTTCCCCTCTGCCCTGTGTTCACTCCTTTCCCATGGTCCCTGTTCTAGTTTGCTAGCTGCCGGAATGTAACACACCAGAGACGGATTGGCTTTTAATAAAAGGGGATTTATTT
>PVIY010044836.1:0-19462 GCA_004026745.1 Myrmecophaga tridactyla | reverse complement strand
AAGTAGATATCACCTTGTTGTCCAAGATGTAGCAGAGAGGCTGGAGGGAACTGCCTGAAAATGTAGAGCTGTGTTCCAGTAGCCATGTTTCTTGATGATGATTGAACAATGATATAGCTTTCACAATGAGACTCTGTGAATGTGAAAACCTTGTGTCTGATGCTCCTTTCAGCTACTATATCAACAAAAGAGTAGAACACATGGAATAAACATAAATAATAGGGGGAACAAATGTTAAAATAAATTTAGTTTGAAATGCTAGAGATAAATGAAAGCAAGGGGTAAGGGGTATGGTATGTATAATCTTTTTTTCTCTATTATCGTTTTATTTCTTTTTCTGATGTCTTTTTATTTCTTTTTCTAAATCGATGCAAATGTTCTAAGAAATGATGAATATGCAACTATGTAATAATATTAAGAATTACTGATTGTATATGTAGAATGGAATGATATTTTAATGTTCTTTTGTTTTTTAATTAATAAAAAAGTTTATAAAAAAAACACAATGAAAAAAAATCATTTACCTGTTTTTGAAAAAAATAAGTAAATAAACATATGAATGCTGTGGAATGTCTCTGGGTGCAGGGGGAAAGTGGGGTGTCAGGGGTGCAGGTGACGCATCTGACCGCACCCCTGGGGATCCTGGAAGCCTAGCAACAGGTTTGGGCTCTTAAAGAGATAACGGACATTGGTAGGAGTTAGAGAGTGGATGGCCTCTCTATCTGGAATCTGGGCCCCTGGCCCTCTCCTGCTCTCAAGCCTAGTTGTCCAGGCCCCCAGTCACCTCATCCTCCCCCAGATAGAAGAAGAAGTGAAGTGCTAAATTAATTTAACATATTATGTAGAAAGTGTTTAGGAATTGTTACAATAATTTAAAATGATTTTATGAGCTAAATTTTCATAGGCGAAACAAAATATTCATATATTTAGAAATTGTTTAAAATTCCTAAAGACGACAATATTCTCATGTTATATTCTAATACTGATTTGTGCGATGTTATTAGTCATGTCTAGTCTGACCTTTCTAGTCAGTTTATTTACACAATCTAATTCAGCTTTATTTGACATGGAACCTAAAATAAAAACTAAAATCTTAAGTAAAAACAAGAAAAGAAAATATTTGCAAAGTCCCTAAAAAGACCAGAAAAAAATAAAAGTTTTATATATTTATATAATAAATTTATATATTCTTGCTATTCTCTTAAGCAATAGGGACTCCCAATTTAAAAAGCCAAGCCCTCAATCTTGAGGATTGCTCTTATGAAACTTATCTCTATAATGGCAAAGCTAACCCTACTTATAATTAATACCTAAGAGTCATCCCCAGACAACCTCTTTTCTTGCTCAACTGTGGTTTCTCTCTCCAAGCTAAACTCTTCTAATAAACTCACTATCTTCTCCCCTAGATGCGACATGTCTTCCAAAGGTATAAGTCTTCCTAGCAACATTAGACATAATTCCCAAAGATGAGCCTGGCCCTTGCATCACAGAATTAGTTAGCCAAAAAGGGAAATAAAATTCCAATGGCTAAGAAATTTCAAATAGAGTCGAAAAGTCAGTCTAAAAATTACTCTTATGCAAATTTCAGCCAAATATTGCAAACTACCATAGTGTGCCAAGCCACAAACCACAGTGTTCCTAAAAACTCTTTTTAAAAAAATACCCTGAGAGGGTGCAAGGGTAGTTCAGTGGTAGAATTCTTGCCTGCCACGCACTTCCCCCAAAACAAACAAACAAGCAAAACAAATGAACAAAACAAATTCAACAAATAATGCTGCAATAACGGAAACTCACATGGAAAAATAATGAAATGTGACCCCACCATACAGCATACAAAAAAAATACCCTGAGCTCCCTCTTGCTCCTACTTCTGTTCAAACTGTGTATACAATTTCTCATCCAGTTTGTTTGTTCCAGATTAGAAGCCATTCACAACAAGCTTCTCCTCGCCAAAGGCTACACTCCTGTTCCCCACGATCAAAGAGCCACCTTCAGTAGCATAGCTAGATATCTTCTGTGCTCCCCCAAGCAGAGCTTGTGACCCACTGACAGTTTGAAGCAGCTACAGAAGATAGACCATAGGCCCAAATTCCTTAAAATTAAGGGAGCAAGAAATCGCTGAGGGGGGAGTAAAGCAGGGTTAGAATAGGGCGGTGGCTGGGTGATGAGCAAAGGGCAAATTCCAAGAAGCGGTCAGGCCTCAAGAAGAAAGTTATCTCTGAGAACAGCAATAAACAGCACCTGGGGGCCAAAGGATCCCCACCTGAGTGAGTCATCTGTAGGAAAGGGTGGAGCCAATTAACCACGCCTGAGTGAGTCATCTACCATGAAGCATCTACGAAGATGGAGGAAGAGGAGGATAGTAAAATAGTTAATAAAAATTACAAAAGGAACAAAAATATATAAAAGCAAATGGATGACACAAACAGACATTTGCATGCCGATGTTCACAATCGCCAAAAGATGGGAGCAATCCAAGTGCCCATCAACAGACGAGTGGATTAACAAAATGTGGTATGTACATACGATGGAATATTATACAGCAGTAAGAAAAATGACGTCTTGAAGCACATGTCAAGAAGAATGAGCCTTGAGGACATAATGCTGAGTGAAGTAAGTCAGACACAAAAGGACAGACACCATGATTCCACTTTTAGACCATGGTAAAGGTAAAATCAGAGGCTTATAATACAGAATATTGGGGACCTAAAGATACATGGAAGCTAGAGATGAGTGCACAGTTAACTAATGAGGTTGAACTCAAATATAAGGGAATAGAAAGAAGTGAAGGCAGTTCTCTAGTGGCTCTATAAGTAATATTACCATACTGAAGGTGAACATGATTGAAAGGCATTGTATAGACCTACGTGTCCCACTGATTAACACTACAAATATAAATAAGTTCTTGCATGAGCTACAGCAAAGGTATGAATCTTGGTCAAAGAGTGTGGAAGCTTGGGATATAGGGGAAACTGCTATCACATGCTATGGGCTATGTTTAACAGGAGAACATCAAACAGAACCGCAGCAACACCAGGGATAAAAAATGGGGGTGGGGTGGGGTGGGGGGGCAACAAGAGTTAAGGGGAGGTACAGATTTTCTTTTTGGTTGGGGTGTGTTTATCGGTTATCTTTCTCTTGGGACCAATGAAATTATCTAAAATTGAGAATGTTGGTGGACTGTGAACTTTGGGAATTATACATGATATCTAATGAATGCAGGTGGCTGAAGGATGCAATGGCTGAGAAGTAGATTGGTGAACGATGGTATATACGTATGATCAAATATTGTGCTGCTATAAAAAGGAATGAAGTTATGAGGTGTGCAACATTGCGAATGAACCTGTGGGACATTTGGTGAGGCAAAATAAACTAGAAACAAAAGAGCAAATATTGTATGGTCCCATTAAGAAAATACTTACAAGAAAACAAGGGCCTATAATTTAAGCTCTTATAGCAGTCACATTTAGTCTGGAGTGGTAATTATTATTTCTGGAATTTGAGAGGCTGTTTTATATGTGTATAACCTGGTATTTAGAGATAAGAACGAAGCTGATTGGGTCGGGATTAAGGTGATTCAGAATAGAGGGTAAGGAAGACACTGTCTATAGAACCTTATGTACTCTTTAAGGCCAAAGGAAGAACGGTTTATTTTGTTCAGAACCTAAATTTTCTGTAGCACACAACCTAACTCAAGCTTCTGGATAGATCTTTTAAACAATCAAAACACAGGGAGCCCAGAATAAGAATGAGGGCTTTTAATCCTGTATAACTCAATGCCTGGATAAATCTTAGAGTACATTAAGCAGATAATAAAAAATTATTAGCAAAGTCCCTTGAGGGATGGGAGAAAAAAATATGGAACTATTAAACTTTACCACTGGGGAAACCCCTGATACTGTGTCAAACATTAGGGGCACCCAAAATGATAGGCCAAGCTCTTGATCTTGAGGCTTGCTCTTGTGAAGCTTATGTATAACAGCAGAGAAACTTGGCCTACCCATAGGTATGTCAAGAATTGCTTCCAGAGGACCTCTTTTGTTGCTCAGATATGGCCTCTCTCTCTCTCTCTAAGCCCAACTCTGTAAGTGAAATCATTGTCCTCTGCGCTACATGGGACATGACATCCAGGGGTGAAAATCTCCCTGGAGACAGTGAGAGATGATTCCCAGGGATGAGCCTGGTCCTGGCACTGTGGGATCAACAGTGTCATCCTGACCAAAAGGGGGAAAAGAAGTGTAACAGATAAGATATTAGTGGCTGAGAGAGTTAAAATAGTGTCAACAGACTACTCTGGAAGTCACTGTTAACACAAGCTTCAGTTAGACATTGCTACTTATCATAGCTTTCCAACCCCCAACCAATCCTAAAGAACACCTCAGGTGTTATATAAAATTCTACAAAGGTGCCATGCACTAGGATAACTTTCCAGAAACCTACAACCTCCAGATGGGTCCCTGGACCAGATAAGTCCTGAAATGCAGAGGGGCCAGCCTCCAGAACATCAATTTGTTCCATCTCCCCATCCCATATTATCAACAGCCCCTTCCGACATGAAAAAGTTAGAATGGACATAGCCCAAATACCCCTAAGGAGTGGGAGAAAGATCAAAGGTGTTGATAGAGTTACACAGAGAAGGTAGGGTTTAACAAATAAGTATGACTACTGAATCATCATATTGATATTTCTTTTAGTCTCCAGTATCTTAGAGCAGCTAGAAGTACAAACATAAAATTGTGGAATTGTAACCCATACCAAACTCTGAAATGTATTCTACAACAAATTGTTGTGATGTGCTTTGT
This sequence comes from Myrmecophaga tridactyla, assembly GCA_004026745.1. NCBI lineage: Eukaryota > Metazoa > Chordata > Mammalia > Pilosa > Myrmecophagidae > Myrmecophaga > Myrmecophaga tridactyla. Next base: position 14,660 of record PVIY010044836.1, on the reverse strand, counting down.
AATTTTTTTTTGTATATATGTTAGTTTTTCACAGAAAAGAAAAAAATTCAATTGTGATGAAAAATGCACAGATATATGATTATATTGTAAGCCATTGATTGTACACTTTGGATGATTACATGGTATGTGAATATATAATATATATTAATTTTAAAAAATTAATCATAGAATTACCATATGACCTGGCAATTCCACTCCTAAATATAAACCCAGAGGAATTGAAAACAGAGACTCAGACAAATTCTTGTGCACCAATATTCATAACAGCACTATTCACAATAGTCAAAAGCTGGAAACAACCAAAATGTCCATCAACATATGAATGTATAAAGAAATTGTGGACTATTCATACAATGGAATATTATTCATTATCATTATCAATGACGTATATAGCTATAATTTGGATGAATCTTGCCATTTTATGCTAAGTGTGCTGGTTTGGTCTTAGAACTGTAAATTGGTAACCTAATAAATCCCCTTTGTAAAAGCCAGAATATATACGTGGGTTATTCTTAATGTGATAGTCCCCATTAGCTTAAAGTTGTATCTTTCATTTTCAAATTCATTTCAAATTTTGAATCTGAATGAATTTTTCATTTTTATCAGATATATTCTTTTACGTCCATAGAGATCATTACATGGTTTTTCTCCATTGAATAATTGACATAATAATAGATATTCTAATACTATTGCCAGTTGGATGTGACATATAATTCATTCAGTAAATTATTGATTGGATTCCATTTGCTAATATTTTAGCATCTGTATTCAAAGATGAGACTGTAGTTGTTATGTTGTATCTGTCAGGTTTTACTCTGAGGATTATGTTAGCTTTGTAAAATTATTTTTAGAGCATTTAAAAATTTTCCATGACCTTTAACAACTTCTACTGCATAGCAATTATTTTTGCCTTCAGGTGAAGAAAAAAATGTGTAAGAACATCTGGAGATGAAAATTTATTAAAGATAAAAATGGTACAGATTCTTAAACTTTCTTCCCTGGTTAGTGGGAGCTTCATACTTTCTACTTCTTGAATCAATTATGGTAAATTATATTCTTTCAGAAAATCATCTATTCCTTTGATATTTTCAAATTTGTTACCGCATAGTGGTATTTTATATTCCCTTTATTGCCTATTGTTATACCACCATTATAATTTTGTGTGCTTGTGTTTTCTAACCTAATCCTTGATTAGAGTGGCTGGCCACTTTCTATTGTATTACATATTTTTCATTGTCCTATTTTTTCATTCTTTAAGCTCTGCTATAATCTTTATTTTTCACTGGGCACATTTTGCCTTCCTAACTTATTAAATACTTGTATGCAATTTATTTCTTGTTTAAAAGTAAATGTATGAGGGGTGCACAGGTGGTTCAGTGGTAGAATGCTCACCTTTTATGTAGGAGACCTGGGTTTGATTCCCGGATCATGCACCCCCCCCCACCCCAAAAAAAAGAAAGTAAATGAGCGGGGTGGTGCAACAGTTAGTGACAGAACTCTTGCCTGCCATGCCGGAAACCCGGGTTCAATTCCCGGTGCTTACCCATGCAAAAATAATAATAATAAAATAAATGTATGTACAGGTGCATGGGTTGTTTAGTGGTAAAATACTCGCCCTCCATGCAGGAGACCTAGGTTCGATTCCAGGGCCATACACCCCGCCCCCCCCCCCCAAAAAAGTAAATGTATTTAAAGTTATGCATTTGTCTCTAAGTACAAGTTTGGTCATATCCTAAAACAAATTTTTTTTAAAAAAGCAGATGGCCCCATAGTGTCAGGGCCTTTTGCCTCTCACCTCTCTTTTCTTGCAAGAGTGCCCACATGTCCTCTCACATGCATTCCTAATAAACTTTCTATCTGCTTTAAAAAAAAAAAAAAAGAAAACACATAGTAAATGTCTGATTATGTTTAATACAGTGTGAGAGGAGGTACAGAGAGCCCTCATAGTTATGGTCCTGCATTCTGGCAACTTATTGCTGCCTAACAGTCCTGAGACATGTATGAAGTGGAAGAAAAGATTGAAAATGTTAAGCCATTATGTGCATTCAATAAATGATGTCTAATAATTCCACAACATTGTGCTAAGCTTGCAGGGGACACTTTTTTTTTAAGGAAAATAAAATCTATGATCCCTGCTTCTGTGGAGCTTACAATTAAAGTTTAAAGCATGACTTTTCATTAGAGATAGTTTACTTTCTGATTGATTATAGGTAATGCAGTTTTACGAGGGAATCGTGGACTTTTAGAGCTGGAAAAAGAAAAAGGATTCTCGAGTATGGTCTTCAGGGAATTGTTAGAAATGCTAGTTCTCTGGGTTTTACTGAATAAGAAACTCAGTTATAAGCCCTCCTGGTGATTCTGATCAAGAACCATTGATCTATTCAAGCATTGCTTTAAAGAGAAGGAAACTGAGGCTCAAAATTCTGTGATCAAACCGTCAACCAAAATGAGTTGTGGGGCTGGTGAGTATGGTGAATGTGGTAAATTGAGAGAAAAAATGTACTCAGATTAGGTGACATGCAACAGCTGTATTTTGCTTGTCAAAGTGTAATGGCAAGCACTTAGTATTTGCTTAAAAAAACAAATACAAGTACAAATAGGTTGGGTTTTTATCTATCTGGATAGATATTATGACTAGTAGAACTTCTGAGATTTTGGAACTCACCAAAACTAAGTGTTACAGTTCATTTTTATCATGGCCATAATCCTTCAGTTCCCTGCACTCCCAAACAAAGTTCAAAGTGTTCCTGAGGCACTTTGTGGTTATTTCCTTAGGATAAAAGTATAGGTTAATTTTAATGAATTCTACTGAGTATACAGTTACTACTTTATAAAATGTTCATTTCCACATTTCTTTAAATGCTCTTGTCTGGCTTGATGCTGTTATGCACCCCAGAAAAGCTCATGTTCTTTTTTTCTCATCCTGTGGGGACAGACCTGTTGTGGGTGGGGTTTTTGATTAGTTTATTTCCATTGAGATATGACCCAGCCCATTCAAGGTGGGTCTTAATCCTTTACTGAAGTCTCCATGAGAGAATGAAAGAAAAGCCAAGAAAGTTTAGAGAGAGAGAAAAATACCTTGGAGATGCTAAGAGAGGAACCACAGACACTCAGAGAGGAGGCCACTGGAACTAGAAGCTGAAAGCAATGAGGCCTGGGAGCCAAGGACCAGCAGATATCAGCCATGTGCCTTCTCATATGACAGAGGACCCCAGATGCCAGCAGCCTTTCTTCAGAGAAGCTATCTTTCTCTTCATGTCTTCATTTGGACATTTTCACGGACTTAAAACTGTAAATGGTAAAGTAATAAATCCCCATTGTAAAAGCAAGCCCATTTCTGGTATATTGCTGTCCAGCAGCTTTAGCAAACCGAAACAGCTCTATGTTGAACAACACTGTGGTGGTTAGGTTCAGGTGTCAGGTTGGCCAGGTGAAGGCACCTAGTTCTGTTGCTGTGGACATGAGCCAATGGTATGTGAAGCTCATCTGTTGCTGATTACATCTGCAGTCAGCTAGGAGGCCGTACCTGTTGTAATGAATGATGTCTGATTTAATTGGCTGGTGCTTAAATGAGAGGGCTCAGCGTAGCACAGCCAAAGCAGCTCAACATACCTCACTCATCTCAGCACTCGCAGCTCAGCCCAGGCCTTTGGTGATGCAGAAAGAAAATCACCCCTGCTGGCCAGGAGAGAAGGCCAGCAGAGATTGCCCTGTGCCTTCCCACGTGAGAAAGAAACTCAGTTGAAAGTTAGCTGCCTTTCCTCTGAAGAACTATACGTTAACCAATAAATCCCCTTTTATTGAAAGACAATCCATCTCTGGTGTGTTGCATTCCAGCAACTAGCAAACTAGAACACACACTCTCCTCCGTGAAACTGTCCTCAGCTTCTGTAACTCCACTCTTAGGTATCTGTTTACAAATCTCTGACTACTTCTCTGTCTGTTTTGCTGTGAACTCTTTCGCTGCCCACAACTGATATGTTAGGCTTCTCCAAGGTTCTATCTTGGACCACATTTTTCCTGGGTCCCCATTTAAGTTACCACTTATATGCTTGTCATTTTCAAATTGATACTCAAGCTCTCCTGAGCAAGAGACTGGTTTATTACAACACCTAACTGATCTATGTCCAGTCTTGCTCCATCCCATTAAATTCCTTCAGTGTCACCAGAATATTTTCATTTTTAAATTCTTATAACACATTTTAGAAAAATTTTAAAATATGGGTAAGAGTTTATATGCAGTACGGAAAAGGACCAAAAGACAATAAAGAAGCAACCAGCCAAGTCCAGAATGTGGAATATTCTACAAAACAAATGACTGTTGTTGTTTTTCAACAAATGGCATATGGAAAAAATAAGGGAGAGGGGACCATTATGGATGAAAAGCAATTTAAGAGACACAACCAAACGCAATGTGTATATCTTGCTTGAATCCTGATTCAAATCAATAGTGAAAAAGACATTTTTTTAAATAACTGGGGAAATTTAAATATGGACTGAGTATTAGATGATACTAGAGAATTATTCTGGGTTTTCATAGTTGTAATAGCATTGTGATTATATAAAAAAGAAAGATATGTTAGAAATTCATGCTGGTGTATGAGTGAAATAAGATTAACAAGAAGGTAGTAATTATTGAAGCTGCCTGTTCATTATTGGGTCTCCCTGCTTTTGTATACATTTAAAATTTTGCATCATGAAAAATTAAAATGAAAAAGCAGGCCAACTAGAAAGGAAAAAATAAGACTAAGAAAAAATGTCCTAACATCCGGGGAATGCTTGTTTATAGAAACAAAGGGCTATCTGGTAGAAGTCCTTGACTCCCATCAATCAATCCTGGCAGCAATTTTGAGTTTATCTCATGCACACGTCCTTTGCTTCTCTGCAACACATATGAAGCATTCAGATGGCTTCTTAGGAAGAGGAAATTGTGAGAGTTTGTTTTTTCAGTTAAGAGTACTGCCATTTAACAAATGTTAAAATAAATTGAGTAGATTAAAGTACTAGTGATCAATGAAAGGGAGTGGTAAGGGGCATAGGAAAAAAAATAGGGGGAACAAAAGTTAAAATATATTGGGTAGGTGTAAATACTAGTGGTCAATGAGAGGCAGGAGTAAGGGGTATGGCATGTATGAGTTTTTTCTTTTTATTTCTTTTTCTGGAGTGATGTAAATGTTCTGAGAAATGATCATGGTGATGAATATACAACTATGTGATTAAAAAAAGAGCACTGCCATTTAGCAGTGCTACGCCTACACAGAGGCAGTTTGTCAGTTCCAGAGTCATCCATTACTACAATCAAAACACAACTTTAAAAAAACACACACAACTTAATAAGCTAATGGCCAAATTGCCTGTGATAAAGGAAGTGATAAAGTAACTAAATATATAAGTGATAAAATAACTAAATGCAATTTTAGATAAATGGAAGCCGCTTGCTATACCCTAAATTGTGCTTTTGGGCACCATTTTTACCGTCTTCATTGTCAAAAGCTGTGGTCCCCAGTAAACACTAAAATTTGTTTAATTGGACTAAAACCCTTAGAGGATGGGCCACAATAATTTGAATGCCACTTAGCATAGTAAAAAATTATGCTAAGAGATTATAAAGACAGATTTAGGGACTGTATCCTAATACATTCCCTAATAATAATAGGGACTGTATCCTAGGGAAGTATCCTAATAACAATATCCCTTTCCCAGTCACTAGAAATTTGGTTATCAGGAAAAGTAGCAAAGATATGAGAAAGTGCAGAAATAAAAGTTGCCCAAATAATCAGGTCAAGGTTAAGATTGTGTTTCATTCAGGTCTTTGTTTAATAAAGTACTGCAGAGAAAACCGAACACTTCCTCCTACCCTTCATTTTGCCCTTCCTCTTCACATTATCGTATTTGTGCGATATCATATTCTCGGATGTTCCACAACACCACAGTATGTCAGAGAGCCAGCAGACTCCAAACCTGTAAACACTAAGGCTGTGTCTGGTAACATGCGATATGCTGGCCCCTATGATTTCCTCTCTTTTGTCTGAAAGTGAAACTCTAGTAAACTTTGTCATTTACTTCTCAGTGTGTTGTTTAGTTTCAAATTTTAAGCTCCCATCCCTAGCTTAGGGTGTTAGTGAAATAATAACACTAAGGCATTTTTAATTTTCAAAAAGAAAAGCACCATAAAATACAGGCATTACTGCTTGAATTGGTGAAAAATAGGGCTTAAGCCTTGTTTCTGCAGAAAGTTTTGAGATCAGAAGACCATGCTAAGAATATGGACCCCCATCTCACACCAGTCTTTACTACTATTTTTTTGTGCTATTGTTTCCATCACACAACTTTATCCTGTCTTTATTTAGTGCCCAAAGTTATAGTTGCAACATTATGAAGTCAACCCCTAGAAAAAAAATCATGAAACAAGATTTTGACGTGAGGGGATGTCCTTCATTTAGAGTTCCCTTCTGGATAAGATAGTGGAGGTATCATTCATTGCAGGGAATTCTTGAGAGAAAACAATAGGAGGATGAAGAATTGTGGATTTTTTTTCCCTAAAGAAAAAATATCAATAAAATAACCCTGTTGACAGTGTAAAGTAGTGCTTCTATCTGGGGTCAAGGCCAGAGCAGTGGACACCTTATCCCACTCATCCTCTTCCTCTGATAAAGCCCCTACCAGTGCTGATGAAGTCTTTCTTCATAAATGCCTAGAGACCTTTTTCTAAATGTGCTTGAAAAAGAAGGGGACGAAGCAAAACCAGTAGGAGGATTTTCCACTCTGTCTCTGCTGGTTGTTTCAGAAGAATGCTACAATTCCTGCTTCTCACCTGTCTTTCCATGATGATCACACCTGCGTCACCAATGGGTGAGTCTTGTGTAAAGTATTTAGCACAATGTACTTTTTGTTGTTGAAATGTGCTATTGAGTACAGATGATTGAGAGCCAGATTCTAGTACCTTAAATACTAGTCATAGGATAGTGTAAGAAAAGTCGCTGATAAGCTATGAACACATGTTTTCAGAGAATATCTGTTACATTTCATTTACCTTCTTGCCTGGGCATCCAAAATGGCCACGGATCTGCCATATTCCACAGCTTTCCATGAGCTTAATATTTCTTGGAGTATGTGTAAAAGGAATTCTACACAACTATGTGATGATATTGTGAGCCATTGATTGTACACCATGTATGGAATGTTTATATGTTAAGAATGTTTTTATGTTATTTTTTAAAAAAGGAATTCTAACAAATTTTAAGAGCAAATGTATATATACAGAGAGAGAGAGAAAGAGAGAGGGAGAGAGTAGAGATTTTTCTTATGAATGCAAGAGACTGAAAGCTATATCCCTGTGAAATGTACAGGTCTGGAGAAATGACCCTTCTTAGTCATGACATCTGAAAATAGGACCTTTCCACAGACCAAGTGAATCTTAAACTGTCTGCATCCTCAGGGTTGGCACAAAACTAGCTAATGCAAAGAAGAGTTTCCAGTTACTAACAAATTTCTCTCTTGTTTTCCAATAGAATTTTCAGTTCTAATTGAAGAGGTGGGGTGGGGGGAGAGAAGCATTTTCTTGGCAGTGAGCAGCTCAACTATTGATTTGTTTCTTCAAGTAACATGGGCCTAGCTGTAGCACTTTTAAGGGTACACGTTGAATAAGCTTGAGCTAACTTTCATTAATCATCCGATATCTGCCTCTAAGAAGTAACCAAGAGTGAAAAGGTGGCCTCCCCTCAACTTCCACTCCCTTTTTGCCTCACTCTCATTCCTTGCTTACTTTCCCTCTAATACCTCCTGTATTCTCCCATACACTTTTCCACCTCCCTTTTTGCAGCCATTCTAGGATGTATGGCTTAATGCCATAAGCAAGAAAAAGGCAGGGGGGGGGTTGGGGGCTGGGGTCAAAAGGTGGGCACTTGCCCAGAAAAAGGGAAGGGAGGGGAGAAGAAAGGAGGAAGAAGGAGGCCAGGGTAAGGAGAACTGGAGGGAAGGTGGAGGCAGCCAGGGCAGCTGGCAAGGACTCAACCTAGAAAACCTGCTGAGAAGCTCTCTGGCAGGCTCTGGCCTCCCCAGCCTGAACTTTGAAAGGAACTCACAGTGACGTTCTATTTGAAGCCCTCTTATTTGGGGCGTTTATATCAGCAATTGAAGCTGCAATATGCATAATTCCAAATTTCAGTCTCCACACTGAGAAACTCAAAACAGGATTTACGATGAGTGGCCAGATTATACAAGGATTGAATAACTGCCTTTTTAAAAGGCGGTGGGGTGGAGTAGACATTTAATGTTAGAAAAGAAAATATTTGGTGGTTAACTTTTAAAAATACCTATCATTATTTATTTATTTTACAGAAGATGGTGGGTAAATTTCCCGTTTATATCGTATCTCCCCTACAACAGGAGAGGAAGTCACTTTTAGCAAATGGCATAAGAAAGGACAGTGAAATTTAAGGAAGAATTTTATAGATCATGAAATAGTTATTGAGAGAGGATTAAGGATTTCTGTAGAAGCTATTAAACGTTGAGTAGCTAACCATTTCCTACAAAATTAGAGTCAGGAAGATGAACCAAATATTTCTATGAATTTTATAATCATCTGTGAAATTGCCCTGAAAACCTCACTTCATAAGAAGGCCACAACTGTGAGAGGGGATGAAGGAAATTTCCCTTTTGAAAGGGGAAAGGGTCAGTGTGAGGATATCCCTTCTCCTCAAGTGTTATCAAAATATAGACTAGTGCTCCATCGAGATACCTCAAGAACATTTTAAAGAAATAAGAGGGTTGCTCCTGCAATCTGTAACTCTGGCAGTGCCTTATTTCTGTGACTGTAATATCCTACATAGCTCCTGTCCCTAATTTGTATTCCTGTTGGGTCCATTAACGCTAGACTATACCCGCCACTACATGTGACTATAGTTTAAAGAGTAAACTTGAGTTTGAAATGTGGACTGGGAAAATCCAAAATAATTTCTGGAAAATTCCAATTTTATGACCATGGTCTATAAATGCACATTTATTGTGCAGTATTTGCTAATACTCGATTCCCTGCCCACAAAATATGTCAGCCCTACTGTGGATTCCCTACCTGCGATGTTACATACTTTCAGACAGATAGTATTCTCTAGCCAGTGCTTCTTTCTAGAATTTCTTGGTTTCACAGCTTTTTCATAAGGGCAATTTACCTAAATTAATTCCATGTTTCCCTGAAATCGAGGGAAGCAGTGAGAATATTAGCTATATTGGTGTCTTTAGTCATTAAAATGTTTTGATGAGCTATTTGTCTGTGTAATTTATACACTAAAAATGCATCCTTGAAAATTTTTGTTCTATTATTCCTAGGATAATCATAATATGGCTAATTATGAATACACAAAGTTCATGATATTTTTAATAAGCTGGTGAAATGCATATCAAAACTGACTTTGAGGTTATTGTTAATAACTATTTGCCAGTGTTTTTCAGAGCAAGTGGTATGTATCCCAGTCCTTTTCCTTTTCAGTGGGATGAGATTTACATGTTCATTATCAAGTCTAACTTCCTACTAAAGCAAAAATCCATCTATAATCTCCCTTACAAATGGCCATCTCAGTCTTTTTTCAACATTTCCAAAGACAGGGAGCTTACCAAATTGGAATGTAGTTTCTCCCAGTACTGGGTAGCTGAACTGCAATATGCTTCCCCATAACTATTTCTCCTCACAACAGAATGCCTAAATTCTCTTCCAAGAGCCTGTTCCAGATTTTTGAAAGCTGATATGCATATTCTTTCATCTTCTCTTTTTCTAGACTATAGTTCACAGCTTCCTCCTCAGTAAATATTTTTTAGGCCCCATTCTAAGTTTACTCAGCTTTCTCTGGACATCAGGTTTGTCTGTTGCTTTCCATAGAGTATTGTGTATGAACACAACACTCTAAATATGTGCAGTGTGCAGAATTCAGAAGACTATAACCCTAACCTTCCTTGGTCTGAACAACTGTAGTTCTATCAAATGATCACTCTGAATAAAACGTTTAGTCCAATGCTAACACTAAACTTTAAATAGGTTCAAAATAACTTTGTAAAAGGCATTTATAAAACACATTTAAGTCAACTTGAAGTACATTAAGTGGCTGCTTTGGGGGACTTTAGATAATTTCTTTCTTGAGCCCCAAAAAAGACAAAATGCAAGACTAAGAAGATGGACTCCAGCTGTTATCACTATAGTCTGACATCACAAGGTTCCTCTTAGATATCCTTTTCCTTCCCAGCCCTAGATCCTTGTTCTGCATACATCAGTCTGAATGAGCATTGGAGAAACACTGACCACCAGTTCGATGAGTCTCAAGGTCCACCAGTATGCGACAATCATGTGGACGGGGAGTGGTATCGCTTCACTGGCATGGCAGGAGATGCCATGCCCACCTTCTGCATACCAGAAAACCACTGTGGAACCCATGCACCAGTCTGGCTCAATGGCAGCCACCCCCTAGAAGGTGATGGCATTGTGCAACGCCAGGCCTGTGCAAGCTTCAATGGGAACTGCTGCCTCTGGAATACCACAGTGGAGGTCAAGGCTTGCCCTGGAGGCTATTATGTGTATCGTCTGACTAAGCCCAGTGTCTGCTTTCATGTCTACTGTGGTCGTGAGTACCTGCCCTGTGTTCTGTCTCCTCTCTCCCCAAGACCACAGATTGGGTAGAAAGGAAAGATTCCATGTGAAATGCAGTTATCGGTGATGGTATTATCTCAGGATCTAGAGTAATATTGCTGGGGCCACAGATACCTCCTGTTTGTAATTTCTGAGATCTGTTTATAGATTTCCGAAAAAATAGAAAAGAAAAGAAGCTATGACTTTGATCAATTTATTTTTCCTTTTTCTAGTCAAACAAAAGAGTAAAGTGTTGGTTTAGGTTTTCTAAATAGTGGATTGTCAACCTTCTTGAGTATGGAAGACCCCTCTTTAAGATATACATATATATAAAAGTCATGTATATCATAACATTGTGCTTAGCATCCATTAATGTTTTTTAATGTGATAAGAAGCTACTTGAGATCAGTAATATTTTAAAAATCAATTTCTGTATTATTAGTCCCATCAAAACCTGTAAATAGTGTACATAGAAGAATGGGACCTAATGTTTATATAGTCTATTGCCTGCGTGTGGTGAGGTTTTAGATTTGCAGTAAGTCCACCTGAAGGTCTATGGAACCAAAGTTGGGAATCATTGATCCAAATGACAAAAGATGCTCCTGGATTATGTAAAACCCAAACAGTGTGAATTCCCTTGATGTTGGCGAGCAGCTCTTATCCCCTGATAGAACTAATGAAGTTTTCTCATGAGTGAGAGTGCCTTCCGGTCCTTGCCCTAGCGAGTGGTGATCTTTATACTTCTGCAGACTTTTATGACATCTGTGATGAAGACTGCCAGGGCAGCTGCTTGGACACCAGTGAGTGTATGTGCTCCCCAGGAACCGTGCTAGGCCCTGACAGACAGACATGCTTTGGTAAGAAACTCATTGCATCATAGAAACAAACTATTAAGATCAAAGGGGCAAATCAAAAACCCTCCTTGCCTCAGAGCACCATCATTTTCTTCTAGTGCATGACTTTGAACACTTGGGATGGAGTCTGCTTTTTTTGTTTCATGACTAACCAACAAGCCAAATTCTAGAGTGATCAGGATTCTAATATCGTAGCCATTAGCCACATGTGGTTATACAATTCTTGAAATGGGACTAGCGTGACTGAAAAACTGAACTTTTATTAATGTAAATGTAATAACTGATATTCAATTCAGTCATTGGAAAACCAAAAATATTTGCGATAACTTGAGTAATTGTTTCAGTTTCCCAGCTGCTAAGGCAAATACCATACAATGGGTCGGCCTAATGACAGATATTTATTGGCTCAGTGTTTCAGAGCCTAGAAAGTTTGCTTCCTCCTAGGGGTCAGTATCTTCTGGTTGGCCAGCAATCTTTAGGGCTCCTTGGTTTTTCCATCACATGGCAATGCATATGGCCACATCTTCTCCTTTCTGTTCCAGGTTCCATTGACTTCCAGCTTCTGGCTGTTCCCTGTAACTTCTCTCTCTGTGTCCAATTTCCCTCTCTGTGGCTCCCTCTATAAGCCTGCAGTAATAGGGTTAAGACCCATATTGATTGATTAGTAGGGCCACACCTTAACTGATGTAATCGCATCAAAAGTTCCTCTTTACATAGGGTTCATATCCAGGGGAATGAACTAAGATTAAGAACATGTTTTTCTGGGGTACATAACTCTAAGCCACCATACTAACTATAATTTTTTTTTGCTTTAAATACAGATCAAGTGTTCCTAATGAAAATTTAGCATCCTGATTAAGATATGCTATAAGTGTAAAATAAACATCAGATTTTAAAGACTAGTACAAAAAAGGATTGGAAAATATCTCACTAATAATTTTTTTTTATATATATATATATTTTGCATGGGCAGGCACTGGGAATTGAACCTGGGTCTCTTTGGCATGGCAGGCAAGAACTCTGCCACTGAGTCACTATTACCCGCTCTTGCATTCTCACTAATAATTTTTAATACTATTCTATATTAAAATTAAAATACTTTGGATGTATTGGGTCAAGTAAAATATGTTATTAACATTAATTTTACCTCTTTCTCTTTTATATTTTTTAATGTGGCTACTAGAAAATTTTAAATTACATATGCAACTAGCTTTATATTTTTGTTGGACAGCACTGGTCTAAAGTTATCTAAGAACATACTCCTACACCTTCACTAATATAATTTTGGCATCCCTGAGTAGCAAGAAAGGGTAGTTGGATTATTTGTAGGAAATCCAGGGTTTTTGAATTATATATGTGCTCTGTTGTCCATAAGTAGAAAGAAGCAGAGTAGAAAAAAAACAAGATTGAAGATCATCTCTTTCTCTTTAATGTTCTGAAGTTTTTTATTTTTTTATTTTTTTGGTAATCAAACTCAGATTTAAAACAGGTATGCCAAGAAAGAGAAGGGGGCAGCTGCCGTGGCTCAGCAGGCAGAGCTCCGATCTGCCGTGCTGGAGGTCTGGAGTTCGATCCCTGGTCCCTCCTGCCCATATGCAAATTAAAAAAAAAAAAAAAAACCCTAAGAAACAAGTTCAAAAAAAGAAAGAGAAGGAATGGGTCCCCCTTCCCGAAGAAAAACAGTAATAAAGTCAGGATGGGCTAAGGGATTCGAGTGAAAAGGGGTATAAAAGGCTTGGGTTTTTTTTTTATTCATATTTTTTACTCATCTGTCCATACCCTAGATAAAGGGAATTTCAGACACAAGGTTTTCACAATCACACAGTCACGTTGTAAGCATTATATCATTATACAATCATCTTCAAGAAACAAGGCTACTGGAAAACAGCTCTACAGTTTCAGGTACTTTCCTCTAGCCACTCTAATACACCATAAACTAAAAAATAAACTATTATATAAACTATATAATGCTTAAGAATAATCTCCAGGATAACCTCTCAACTCTGTTTCAAATCTCTCAGCCACTGACACTTTATTTTGTCTCATTTCTCTCTTCCCCCTAAAAGGCTTATTTTAGAAAAGCTTATTTTTCCATCTCAGCTTCTAAATGTACACCCCCAGCCCCACTCCCCATCCACCAAACCTTTAACAGCACTAGGGGGCTTGCATGGTCCATTTTGAAAATGATAAAAACATAATGATAAAAGTTTTGCGGTAAGGGAGGGGTGGGTCCTGTCAGTTCACCCGCTCCCTCTCCCCCTACCCATCCCCTCCAGAATCTGTTGGGAAATATTTGTCTTCATTTTAAGCCAAGAATTGTTTGCTCATTTCTTTGTTTTTGTTTTAATAACTTTTAATAGGTGATATATGCAAACAATTCCAAAATCAAACAACACAAGAAGGTATACAGTGAAAGCTCTAGTTCTCTTCCTCCAATTTACTCGAAACTTGCTCCTTCAATTGTCTCCCAAGTAAGCTTGTATTATTTTCTTACATATGTTTCCAGAGCTTCTTCATGAAGATATGAAAATACAAATATGTATGTTCATCACCCTTTTTTACACCAAAAGGAGCATACTATACACTCTCTACAAATCTACTGCTGAACATTTTGTCTTGGAGCTCTTTGCCTAACAGCACGTAGGGAAAAGGTCCAAGCTCCTATTGGGGTGTGTGGGTTATAGGGAGTTCATGAATCCCCTAAAATTATAGCGGAATGTTGTGTCTATTTGCATGTATGAATCTCCTTTTAGCTTTTATTTAAACAGAACATATTTTAATTATTTTATATATTTTTTTCAGAGAGGAAAGTAATATAGCAGACATGCATGTATCCAGATTTAACTATAGTTAAATTTTGTTTCAGATTTGTTTTTTCCAGAAATAAAATCTTACAGATGCAAGTAAAGTCATCTCACTCTGTGCCATTTTTCCTCTCTTATCCTCCAAGAGTAATCACTGCCTTAAAGGTAGTGTGTGTTTGTCCTTCTGGTCCATGTTTTTATGCTTTTATCATTTTTATATGTACCCACAGCAATATGTAGCACTGCTTTGTGTTCTTATAATAAACATAAAAAATAATAGTTTACTGGATGGGTTTGATTTTCTCCAAGGTATACGCATAATGGTAGAATTGTGTAGACGCAGAGTATATAAGTTAGGCTGCAAATAACATACGCAGATTGCTGTAT
>PVIY010044835.1:0-19463 GCA_004026745.1 Myrmecophaga tridactyla | reverse complement strand
ACCCTGTGTCTGATGCTCCTTTCAGCTACTATATCAACAAAAGAGTAGAACATATGGAATAAAAATAAATAATAGGGGGAACAAATGTTAAAATAAATTTAGTTTGAAATGCTAGTGATAAATGAAAGCAAGGGGTAAGGGGTATGGTATGTATAATCTTTTTTTCTCTATTATCGTTTTATTTCTTTTTCTGATGTCTGTTTATTTCTTTTTCTAAATTGATGCAAATGTTCTAAGAAATGATGAATATGCAACTATGTGATAATATTAAGAATTACTGATTGTATATGTAGAATGGAATGATATCTTAATGTTCTTTTAAGTTTTTTAATTAATAAAAAAAAAAAGAATTTCCTCTACCCCATATGACATGTAGGAAAAGAACCCTAGTAATATTTTAGATTCCCTTACCTTTTAACTAAAGATTATAGAAATGAAACGAAGTTGGCTAGCCCTTCGTCCTTTTTCTTAACAATTACCTCAAAAGGATACGGCTTTTCCCCCCTATTTGCCTTCAAAAGCATGCACTTTACTTACCAACGTATCCGGGATTACAGACACATGCAAGCTGTAAAGTAACAGGGTCTTGATAACAGCTAGTGGCAAACTGGCGTCCACTGTCAGGGCCATCTGGGCAAGGGCAAGGGCGGCAGTGATCTCCTGACCCAATGATGGGGTCACCATAGTAACCAGCCAAGCACCTACATCAATTGCAGAAGACAGAGAACCATGAACCATCGCTGTGAGAACCCTGTTACAAAAAAAAGTCCTAGCAACCATCTTCTGTTTGGGAACATTCACGCCCCACACCTCACAGCCCCAGGTGGAGGCTGTCAGCAGTGGTTCCCAGCTTTAGCTCCCATCAGAGGCACCTGAAAGGCTCGTTAAACTACAAATTGTTGGAGACTGATCTGAGGTTTTCCCCTTTGTTCTCCTTGCTAGTCGACTATGCAATTAACTTCTCTTCTTGAAATCCTAGTGTCATGGCACTGACTTCTGTGTGCATCAGGCAGACAAATCCACTTTTGGCAGCAACAATTTGGCAGCCCAGATGAGGACGGTCACAGAGACCCCTGCCTGAGGCTCCATGGCCCCTCCAGGATGCAACTCAGGCCCAGATAGGCTGTGACAAAGTCGTTCAAAACTGGTGAACATCTGCTTTGGAGCTTACTGCTTAATAAATGTTTGAGGGATGAATTAAGTCAGCCTGATGCTGCCATCTGATTCTACTTCTGTCACTGTGTGCAACTAGAATCTTCCTGTGAGAGAGGGGTCTAGTTCCAGAATCCACAGCTGAACCTGCTATGCTAAAACTATTTAGCCTAAGAGGGAGAAAATCACAGTCCAGCAGATCCCAAATCACCTGGAGGGATTAGTAAAGCACAGATCACTGGACCCCAGCCTGAGAATTGCCCATTCGGATGGTCTGAGGTGAGCCGAGAATTTGCACTTCTGACGAGTTGCCAGACACCATTGGTGAACCTGATCTGCTTTGAGAAGCCCTGGCCCTGAGAGTTGTCTGAAGGCTCTGGAGTCATTTCTTGGTCATTTCCCAACTGTTTCTAGTTTATTATTTCTGTAAGAATGATAGTTTACCCTGTTGCCTTGGCTTTGTAACACTATTTTGTCTTTCATTGTTTTACTATATTTGAGTCTACTTCAACTGGCTCTTATACTTATTAAGTACAACAGCTTGAAAGATGGAGAAATAATAATCCTTTATCCTTTGGGATATGATTACTTCCATCCTGGGTTTTTTCATCTGGATTTTGCATTCTGTGATCTTTCCTAGAATGTTTGCAAGGGTGCTATGCCACTTCTTTTGTCTTGTTGATGCTTTCTTTGCCATCTCTTTGCCAGAACTCATGCTAATGTCTTCTCCTTAACCTGTTCACACCCTACTCTAAGCTACAGCCCAGGGTAGTTCCTTCTGATGATTCCCGGAGCCCCTTTTTATAATCTCCATGACTACCTTCAAATGGGATTGGTTTTTGCAACCAGGTCTCCTGGGTTCCAGATAAACCCTGCAGAAGAAAGACATGGAGACCAAAGCATCTTATGAAAGAGGAGACATTTACTTGCTAAGCAGGTTTGCAATGGAATCAAGACTGGCTGGTGACCAAGAATCCTTACTTCCCTTTAGCTTGAGTAAACTTTAGACAGACTTCTCCCTGACTCCAGGATCCTGATTGCCTCTTCCTTATCCAGGTGGCTGAGAGGCTCCTAACTAAGTAGATCCTCAGGCCCTTACAGACTCCAGATGGCCTAATTTAGGCAAAGGAAAATATTCTAAACTAAGTGTACCAATTGCAACCTCAGTAAAGCCCTCATCCAACCCTGGTCCCCAGCCCTTAAAGAGCTTGCTGTCTTTTGTTTCAGTGGAGTTCAGTTCTTCTTTCTCCCCTGCTATAGCATCCCCTGAATAAACTTGTCATTTCCTGTACAAAAACAAAACAAAACCAAATTGCTGGGCTCTACCCCAGAGAGGCTGACTCAGTAGCAGCTATTGCTGCTGGTCTGGGGATCAGGCTCACAGAGCCACTGCAGTAGAGGAACACCCCTTGCTCTGCCTGGCTCCTCACTCACTCCTCTCCAGGGGAAGAGGCATTGTCTCCACATCTGTATTCTCTTGTGCTATCAGCCTGGTGTGAGCAGCTGGTCTGTTCCCTTCTTGCATTAGGGAGACTGTACTTGTGGCAGTGGCTTGTTGCTGTCTGATTCTACCTGTGCCTGGGAAGTGTCATGTGTTGATAAATCCATGGTGACCACAGATCTAAAGATATGATCTGTCACCCAGCTTTTACCAGTAACAGAGCTGATAGGAATAACCGACTGCTGTTTGACTCCTGCTTAGGCAGGGAAGAGGGATGCTATTCACCACCCCAATCCAACAATCTCCTCCCTGTACAGATAATTTAACCTTAACGGATTCCTTACTTGTAAAACTCACACAACTAGCTAATAATGAGCCAGAGTGTGAAGTCATGTTTCTGACTTCAGCAAGGAATTGTTTTACTCTGTCATGCAGCTCCTCAAGATGAATAGTAATTAGGTTTTTTGATTATTTCCTTAATATAAGAGCTTGAAGAAATTCTGGAGATCTAATTGAACCTACTTATTCTACTGACAGCTCACGTCTCTGAGTATCCAATATGCTAACTTGATCAAGATTATAAGGCAAGTTAGAAGCAAAATTGGGCCTGGAACTCAGGTCTAAGCATTTCCAATTTAGTTTGTTTGTTTGTTTGTTTTCCCTTTTAGGCCAAGGTAGTATTTTTAAAAACCAGGGGAAGCATGAGGAAATAAATGGGGAAAGATGGTCAGAGGAAATTAACCTTCTATTAGAATTTCTAAAGAAATTATTAACAGTTCTAAGATGTTATACAAGAAATATCCCTTAATTATGTGCTGGGGAAATATGTAGCGATGAAGCAATTTTGTACAATCATTTCTGAGAAAGTTCTGAGGTTTTTCTAGGTGAAATAAACCCAGACACATCATGACAGAAATTTAGCGTTCGTTTCCTGCCTGCCTGTCCCTACACTCCCTCCCTTGGGAACAATCTGATCCTACTGCTTCTTTTTCAAATTTGCAGGACTGAAACTCTGATCATCTTGGAACAAAGAAAAGAATGAGAAATTGGCTTCAACTAGAGAGCAGAATTCCAAGTACTTTAATAAACTTTTGTTATCCAAATCTAAGGCTAAAACTCTTTCTTCTTCCCATGCCATTTCTTATGTTCCTGTGAGAAATCAAAATTCTTTACATATAATTTTATAAAAGACACTACCAATATCAATCAGAACATGCTCATGGGATATTCTTTCAAGTGCGTCCCATAGTGAGACTGATTTGGAGCCAGCATGGCAGACAGCCACCTTCTGTCCCCGCGTGCTGCCCACCCCACCCAGCCCCTCCCCGCCCCCCACCCTTGTTCTTTCAATCTGATTTCCTCACCAGTCTTTCTCACTCCTATTTATTCTCCATATCCCATTGAAACAACAATGAAAACCTTATGGGCGAAATGACAAAATGATGCCAACATATTCTTTTCCTTTTTACAATCTTTTATAACTACTTCCCTGTTATCTTTTTACAATACATCTTGGGTTTTGGAAGGAAAATTTAGTAAAAGGAGTAGTCAATGGAACCTCCAAATTCTTGCATACCACTCCCAAATATATCTTTGGCCAAAAATTAACTACCAAATTCAATTTTCACTAACGATTTCTCTGATGTACAACTTTTGCACTGATTGAAGCACATACTGAAGTGTTTCACCATCTCATTATATACACGGATTTGATATTAGAGGAGATAAAAATTTGTTGACATGGAGAGGGGGAGACAATTATCCCCCTCCCCAAAGTAGTTCAAATGGTGTATCTGCATTTCTTAATTAGTAATGAACAATATAAATCTGAATATAATTTCTCCACATTGACTAATTTTGTCTACCGAGCTAGATAGTCATGTTACTGGAGCACATTCTTTAGCTGTTCTCACTCTACCTAGTGCAGTGCTTTGCACTCGTAATAATTATTCAAGTAACATTTGCTAATTAGAGAACAGATCTACTTTTACATCACTTTATATGGTCTCCTAGACATTATAGTTGCATAAAATGTTTTGAAAAACAAAGCTGTTTAACATGACTAATCCCATGTGGATTTGGTTTCTACTTTGACCCGTATTAGGCATTAACATTTCGCAACTCTCATCCTAGGCCAGAATCTGCTGAGACAGAGATGTGATTTCTATACAGATCTGTGGTGACCCCTAGAGTGAATCTCCAAGAGGGCAGAGATTCAGGTCAGTTTTGTTCTCTGCCATAGCCCCAGCTCAAGAAGAGGGCCTGGCACGTAGAAAGTGTTAAGTATTTAGTGGATTTAAATGAAAGAATTACTAAACAATTCTGAGGTGGTCAGAAGTAAAACATCTGAAGCCTAGAGAGATTAATTTTCTGGTTGTATGAAGATGCACAGCCAATGGCCATCTCAGACATCAATTTGATTTCAATAGGCAGAGACCAGGTACCTTTCACAGTTATGGCCTGTGGTATAGTCCTGGCAGCTCAAGCACTCCCCCGTCACCGAGTCGCAGTCATCGGCATGGCCATTGCACTGGCAGGGCTGACAACTTGGAAAGCCCCAGTACCCAGGTAAGCACCGGTCACACTGCCGAGTGTACACCCCCTGGAAACAGTGGCACTGGCCGGTGATAGGATCACAGAAGGTATTGACAGCTCCTTGAAGATGGCATTCACAAGCTGGAGAAACAGGCAAACCAAGGAACCATCTTGAGAAACTCAGTGAATGGAACAACACCCCTTTTATAAGCACCCCCCATCTCACTGTTGGTGGGATCATGTGATCAGTTTCAAAAGCAAAACCTCTTTTGCAGAGATGGAGCCCACACCACTATCTCTCAATTAATCTGAATGCACACATCACACTTCTCTGATCAACCTACATTTGCATCCACTGGGGCCAAAGCCAAAGGTGCCAGGAGCACATCTGTTGCAGGTTCTTCCAACCACGTTCGGCCGGCACTGGCACTGGCCTCCGCTGGGGTCACAGACAGAGCTTAGGGAACCCTGAGGGTCACATTCACAGGCTGTAGGGCAAAGAGAGAAACTGTGACACTGGCAGGGAAATGAGCCCAGCACATCACACCTGCTTCTGGACTGCTCTTCTGCCTTGGGCTCTCCCTGGTTCTTTCTCCTTTACTGCTTTGGCTTATTCAGAGCTCCAATTTAAAATATCATCCCTATGAGGAGTGGGTGGGAAGAAACAGGAGATGGGGTTAGCGGATAAAAGCAGTCTCTCTACACAGGCCGTCACTAAGGTTTTCCTTTCCATGCTGACAGAGCTCAACTATCACAGGATATTAGACCAAAGCCCGGTGACCTTTAGGGATCTGTCTGAGCTTTCAAGGCAAAACAAATTTCAGTTATTTGACGCTCCTCTGATTTTTTCCCAACTCCCTCCCTTGCCTATGGAAAGGCTATAGCCGCATGGGCTTTTTTGTCCCTAGTCACTGTTATCTGTTTATTTCTTGAAAATCGATTCCAATTTCAGTGGCACTCAAGTGCTAAAATATTATATGAAAAAAATAAACACAAACTCGAGTCAAGACACTATTGCTGGGCGGGCCACGGTGGCTCAGCAGGCAGAGTGCTCGCCTGCCATGCCAGAGGGCCCGGGTTCGTTTCCCGGTGCCTGCCCATGTAAAAAAAAAAAAAAAAGACACTATTGCTTCTGTGTTGGTTGCCTAACACACAACAATACAGCATGCACTCCTCATGGTGCCAAAGTATCTGGGCTTTCAAGAAAGAAGAGGCAGAAAGTAGCAGAAGCTGCAGCTCCTGAGTAACACCTACCCAGTCCTGTCTGGTGTAATAGGGCAGAAATACTGAAGATTATGTTTCTGCAAACATCTGTCATTGGCGTTTTCACAACACTTCTGCTATTTTCCAGACATCGGTATCTTTGAAAGGTTTCCCAGGCACTGTTCGTGACTGACCCATCTCCTGATCCTCCAACAGTAAAGATGTCCAGTGATTTACAGTACGGCATGAGAACAAGCTAGGAACAAACAAGAACATCAGAATGTTCTTATGATGTTATCCCATATCACCAACTAAAGCAAATACATAAATCCCCAAAGTCTTATATTGACAGTTGAAAAGAGAAAGTTTAGACTCATTAAACAACAAAGTGAAAACCTCCCTATTCTTAAATACTCTTGCCAGAATGAAATGTCAATTTCTTTTAAAGGCATTTTATGTTTCCATCAGGGATCCAACTTGAATAAATCTTTCTTGCAGCGTGGAGTTATTAAATAAGCCTCAGTGGCCTCTGATGTAAGAAAGAATGATCATGCTTACTCTATGTTACCCCTCGACAGAACATCTGGGGATGCAGAGAATGCTTTCTTCCCCCACCCCCCACGCCCTTTCCTGCACTGTGGGAAAAGACCTTCCACTTACTGAATCGATCAGCGTGTAGGGGCTCTCCACATCGCTGTCGGATGACGTGTACTGGGGCAGCTCTAGCCTCACTGTGTAATTCACACCCCTCTCAAAGCACACGGGGCGTGGAAGGACAACATATCTGCCCCAAAACAAAACAGAATGACAACCTTTAAGTATAAAAGAAAAAAGGAAAAGAAAAACAACAACAACAAAAAAAGCTCTACATAGATAATTCCAAATGAAGAAAGCCAATGCAATGTCTGGCTCTGGAGAGGAACCTCTACAACTCACAAGGCAAACAAAAAAGATTAATCTGCCAATGAGCTCTGCAGAACTGCAAACCACTGTCACACTGACCTTGAGCCTGGTGATAATGACACCAGCTGGTTGTCGTCATCGGGAACAGTGTTACCACATCGGCTGCTGGCTGGGATCTTTCCAGGCCGCTGTACCGTGATGACAGCTTTCTCCCAGTGGTCAGGTAGCTGGAAGAAAAAACAAACAAACAAAGCTATCTGCATTAACCGACCTACTGCAGCTCACCTGTTTCTATGGACTTCTCTGAATTCACCATTTGCTAGATTTAAACAGAAAACCTTGGGGTGACTTTACCTTCCCTCTTTTCCACTTCTGCTGCTGTTGCACCAGCTCAAGCTCTAATCCCTTCTCTGAACAGCCTCCCAACTGCCCTTCTTGCCTCTCCCAATGCCCCTCTCAGGCCATCTTACAGCATTTCCCAGAAGGAACCGGGATGACAATCCCCTGCTCAAAAGCCTTCACCAGTTTCCTGATAATGAGTCCAAATTCTTTTATGGACCCTAGCATTTTTCCTAGCATCTCCCACCATCTCCCTTACCTAGCTATGAGGCACCACTCTCAAAACACTTCCTTCTCTGGTCATTCAGTATAGTTCAATGTAATACCCTGATATGTTCCAGAGTATTTTGGGTAGATAATAAAAAAAAGTATTTGCAAAGTCCCTTGAAGGACTGGAGAAAAAATATGGAACTACTAAGTTCTTCCACCTGGGAAATTCCTGATATTCTCTCAAGCTCTGGGGACTCCCAATTTAGTAAACTGTGCCCGCGATCGCGAGGCTGGTTCCTTGGAAACTTATTTCTGTAATGGTGAAGTTAAGCCTACTTATAAACACGCCTACAAGTCGCTCCCCAGAAAACCTCTTTTGTTGCTTAGATGTAGCCTCTCTCTCCAAGCCAACTCAGCAAATAAACTCATTATCCTCCCCTCTATGTGGGGGCATGACTTTCAGGGATGTAGGTCTCTCTGTCAACACAGGATGACTCCCAGGGATGAGCCTGGCTCTGACATCATGGAATTGAGAATGCCTTCTGGATCATAAAGTGAAAAAGAAATGTAACAAAATAAGGCTCAATGACTAAGAGATTCCAAATAGACTGGAGAGGTCATTCTGGAGGACTCTAATGCAAGCTTCAGCCAGACATTACAAATTGCCATGGCATGCCAATCTCTAACCAACAGTCTTCCTGAAACCATAAAGAAAACTCAGGGCTCTAAGACTTTATAAAAGTTTTACTTAAGGTTATTTTTCAGAAACTTAAACCTCCAGATTGTTCCTCTGCCAGCTAAGCCCTGAAACTTGGAGGTCCCAGTCTCTCCAAGAACATCAAACAGTCGCGTTCCCCTGCGCCATAATGTCAACATCCTCTTTCAACATGAAGAAGTTGGAAAAGTCATTGCCCAGATATCCCTGAAGATATTACTGAGAGAATGATCAAATGAGAGGGAGGAGTTTTACAGAGAAGTCAGGATTTAACAAGTGATTATCACAACTGAATCATTATATGGATAGTTCCTTTTAGTTTCTAGTGTATTTGAACAGCCAGAAGGAAATACCTGAAATTGTGGAACTGAAACCCAAACCATACTTTGAAATTTGCTCTATAACCACTGGTTAAACCAAACTTTGAAATTTATCACTTTCTGGTATATTTATTTTACAATAAAAATAATAATAAAAAAACACTCTTCTTCTATGCTAATGCTGTTTGTCACTTCTGGATTTCTTTCTGTCAATTTACCAAAAGCCCGACTATACTTTCATGCCTAGATCTTATTCTTTATGAATCATCTCAACAGCCCCCAGCCCAGAACAGCCAACGTGAGCCTCTCCATCTTCTAGCACCATTTCTACCTCTGTGGCTTCACGGCCCATCTTCTGCCTCACTGCAGGCAGGGATATGTGCCTGGTGGTTGGATGGTGCAATCCACGAGGACATTCCCACTCTGCCTCGGTCCTCAGCACAGTTAAGTGCCTAGCAAGAGGTCACTAAAAGTGTGTAGAATGGAATTCAAAACCATTTAAGTTTTAACTACCAGGGAGAGGACAGGAAGTCAGAGGTTGATCTGTTCTGATGCAAGTTCCAAATTTCACCCTAATGTGATCGGTCCGTTAGAAGTAAGAGTCTTCCACTAACACCCTCCTAACTGTCCACTGAGAGGTTTCTTCACCTGTGGCTCATAGCGAATCAGGATTTCGTACTCCATGGAATAGGGTATGTTGTCAATGAAAAACTCCAAATAAGCCCCTTCAGGCACTCGGACGAAGCCTGCTCCAGTCCAGGAAGGTGTCCTGTCCTGGATGTACTGCCGTTCCACTATGCTGACACCCTGAGGACAAGGAAACACAGCTGTGAGATGGACTGCTACACAGCAATAGATAACTGAAAGCATCCTCACCTGAATATCCATGCTGCGCATTCAACAATGACTTTGGAGCACAAGTAGAGAGAAAAACAGAAGTTTTTTCTTATCGAAACAAATTTCTTAAAACCAAACCAAAAGTCTTATTAATGAATGCATCAAAGTCTATTTTCAAGCTATAGATTTAGTTTTAGATTGCTTTTCAAGGAGGCATGATCCTGATCATTTGTGTTCCCTGAGAAAAATGACAAAAATCCTTCTGAAGTGGCCTCTTTACAAAGCATGCTTATACTAGTACTGCCCAGCAAATGCTGCTTTACCAACCTGCCAAGTACTTTCTTACTTACAGGTCCCAAATCAGCTTCTTCTGCTTCATAGATGTAGTGATCCAAGGTGGTAAAGTAATAGCCAGATTCCACCTCATTGCACTGACGCCCGATCAGGTGGGTCCGACACCAGCACTGACCTGACTCTGCAGAGCAGCTGGAGGGCAAGAGGAGCCAGATCAGCTGTGTCCACCACATGCACCAATTCACCCACTGGAGGCGGTTCTCCACTTTCCATTCAACATTAAATAGAAGAAAATAGTCACACAGAACTCTCATTTCTTCCCACGTACTTATTTTCTGAAGGAAGTATGACCTATGAAATAACCCCTACCTTCAAAGCAAGACATCAAAAGCTCTCCATGGTCTGGTCTTTTCAGTTTGACCTCCCTCACCCCCTCTTCCCTTGTGCTCCATCCACACTACATTGAGGTCTTCTGTGAAGGTTATAAGCTTTCTTGCTTTGATATCTTATATCTTGTGCCTCATTTCCAACCACGGCCTCTTCTCCTAGGCTTCACACCAAAACAGCCAACTTTCTGATGGTCGTCTCTACTTTAGCTGCCCCAGGGGCACCCAAAACAACAGACACACAGTGTTGGCCTATACTCCCTCCTGTACCTCCACCTGCTCTTCCCTCCCATGTTCTCTACTGGGGTGAAAGCACCACCACTTCATCAAGTCAACCAGGTCAGAAACCAAGAAGTTATTTGTTAATTGCCTTCATCATATCTAATCAAGAACCAAATCTGTGATTTTTACCATTTTATATCCTATGGATATATTTATTCCTTTCTATTACGTATGCTATTGCTTTATTTCTCTCTCTTGCTTATAGTAAAAGCAATAAATCTTCCAACTGGTATTCTCGTTGCCAGCTTTCTAATCTCCCAACCCAAACAGCCATCCTCCATACAGCTGCACAAATGATTTTTCTAAACTAACGGTATCTTTGCCTGGCACAACAGCCCTAGCGAGGCGGCCAAGGTCTTCCATGCCTTTCCAGCTTAATCTCTGGAATGGCTCCACTGAGTCATTTCTCAAATGTCCTAGGTGATTTATGACTCCTTGCCTTTGCTCCTGTTAGAGTCCCTGCAGCCTGGAATGCCCCTTTCCCTTATCTACCCAGCAGGAATCCATCTGTTCTTTTAAAATTCAGCTCACAACTGACCCCTGCTGTGACATTTCCTGACCACCACCCCTCACTCCAAGCAGTGAGAATGACCTTTGCCTTCAAGCCACCACCTCTTTGAGGGAGAAACTTTCATCTACTCCTGTACGCCGAACATCTGCAGCAAATCTTGTCTCAGTAAGTGTTCATTAAAGTGGAGGCACTCCATTTTAAGAAGAAGCAAATCCTACTTCTTCTTCAAAGCCCTCCTCAACTTTCATCCCCTTAATGAAATCTTTTTTTGGTTACACTCCTCTACCATTCTCAAGTGGCACTTTCTGAGACCTCAACTGATACTTGTCTACATTGTTCTTATGACATTTATCACTTTCTCCCTTGAATTTTAGTTATCTAAAATTCTCTCTAATCCCCTACTAGACTGTAGACACCTCAAGGGCCTAGACTCTGCCTTATTCATCTCCCTCTCTATCCCCTACTCTCCTCTTTCCCCCCTCCCCCACCCCATAGAATCTGGTCCAGTACTCTGCAGAGTATACTCAATAAACATTGGTTGGAAAAATAAATGTGTGAAGGATACGCACTCAGAATTTTTTTAAAAAAAAGGAAAAAAGGGGAGATTTAATGTGAAAAGAACTTTTTATTTTTAGTCACTGTCATTTTAAGTAATAATGTCCTCTGGATAGATGATAATGTATTCATTTTATTCTTGGCCTGCTTTGTCTTTCTTTTTTCCCTGAGAATCATGAAGGTAAAACCAAATGCATCCATTTTTACTCCATTAAAGACAAGATGTGGTTTGGAATTGTCACTTCAAATCCATTCCCAAAGTTCTATTTAAACCAAGTACCTAAGGCAAGTTACAACTCACAGGAAGACTTGAAACTCAGAGAATTATTAAAAATGTCCTAAAAGGCTTATCATGGTCCAGCTGTAGTCCTCTTGCTGGATAACATTTAAGTGGTTCTTATCCTACAGGAATATAAATCCTTAACATACTGCAGCCAATTTCCAGGAGAGGAAAAAGCTTGTTTCAATTAGACCCTAGGTCTCTTTTGGCACAGTCCTCCAACAAAAGCCATTTTCAGAAATTCATTTAACAGAGACTACATCACATGGACAAAAGAAAAATCCTTTTTTCCTTCTCAGCAAATGTTTACTAAGGGAACAAATGTCCAAAACATGAAGCAAAGAAGAAAAGGACTAGATTTGCCACATGATATCACTAGAGAACAAGCCAGTGGAATTGGGCAGACTCTAGAGGCTACCTTTTACCTGCAGCAGGATTCGCAACAAAAGACAACTAACTCCATGAGAAGCTGCTCATCTGAAAGGAATCCCCTAACATCAGCCCTGGCAATCACATACCTCCTTGTGTCCACAGAGACAAGAATTGTTGTCAGCGATAGGCTTAGCTCCAACTCAACACTTACTCCTGCAGTGAACTCATTCTCATAGCTTTACCTGCCCCCGTGCAGAAGTTCCTTGCACCTACACAGCTCCTAGCACCGACTCGTCAGCTGTACTCTGGTTTTGTATTTCCTGCTCTCAATGGGACATTTCAATGGTCTGTCCTGCTGTCATCTCTCGTCCTTCTTGCCCCATACAGCTTCTTACCCTCTTACAACTGGCTTCTTATCCTTAAACTCTGCTATATCTATCAGATGTTAAATTCTCCTCCTGTTGTAGGTAGGACATAAGCTTCCCTTTCCTTTATCCTCCATACCCAAATCTTATTCTTTCAAAATTTCCTATTCATTGTCATTAGTACTATCATAATCCAACATCATTATCCCATGTCTATTCCTTTTCACCCTCCCTTGCTTAGTCCATCCTGCTGATCACAGCCAGATCGACCTTTCCAGATCGAAAGTAGGGGAAGCTACTTTCATCATCACCCGAAACTCCACCAATCATTTCTTCTCACCTATTATATCAAGATATTGAGTTATGATGCCTCTGTGCCTGGCCTTTAGCAGCCTCCGTAACCCATCTTCTGAAAACTGCTTCTTCTTCTTCTAGTGCCCACCCCTGGCTTTCAGAAGAGACACAATCCTCATTCTCTTTGATACATATTTACAGAGCAAATATTGGCCCTGGAAGTTATGCTTTCTGATGTCAGTAGGCTCGCATTTTACCCCATTGTCATTTTTTTCTTTTGAATCAATTCTTACTTCCTTGGTAAATCTATTAATTCTAGGTAAAGATATGAAGAAAAAGAAATGGAAAGAAATACTCTGTCCTAAAGAACTTGTTGAACTGATTAGATGAACGATCAAGAAACTGGCTGATGCAACAAATCAAAATGAATACCTACCTACATAGAGCTATAAGTAAAGCCTCCAGGATGTAGAGGAAGCCAATATTTATCTGACTGAGGAGGCTAAGGGAGGTTTCGTGAAAGAGGTGGCCTTGAAGGTTAGAGAGGATTCTGAAGACAGAAAGAGGACAGGAATGGTGGGAGCAAAGAAGGACAGTGGAGGGATGGGGCAAGATGGTGCTGGAAAGTCAAGCTCAAGGAGGGGTTTCTGTGTAGAGAAGGGGAAACCTACACAGGTTTTTGAAAAGCAGAGTGGCATGGAATAGCCAGAATTAGAGAATGTTAACCCTGGAAGCTTGGGGAAGATGGACCCAAAATGGCCCACACTAAATGGCTCTAGGCCACAGGGGGAACCATGAAGGTTCTAAACTAGGGACCTGAGAGTAAAAATCCCCCAAATATCATCCTCCTTCCCATTTTTGTGCCTTTACCCATCTTTCCCCCATCAATTAAAAGACCCACACAGCCACCCATCTCACCTTTTCAATCTCTCATCCACCTTTCAGTTATAAAGCTCAACTTCTACCTTCTTTAGGTGACACAAAAGATTTGTTACCTGTAATTCTTTCTTGTGTTCAGGTAAAAATCCTATCTGATAGACATCATTTACTTTACGATTTTATATGTACCCTCCACAAATTTCCCTGTAATGAGACACAGATTCAACTCATTGAGTCAAGAAGGTAGAATAATGACACACAGAACTGTGATAGGCAGTATCACAGCCCCGTTCCCTGAAAAGATGCCCACATCCTGCTCAGTGGAACCTAGATAAGTTACCTTACATGGTGTGATTAAGGTTGAGAATCTTGAGAATTGAGTTTGATTCAGGATGACCTGGGTGGGGGGAAGGAGGAGGCCTAATCACATTCATTCTTAAAAATGGAAGAATAGACAAAAGTGGGCGAGAGAGACACAACTTGAGAAGGGCTTAACATGCTGTTGCCAGCTTTGAAGATGGAGAGAAGAACCAGGAGTTAAGGGACGCAGCAGCCTCTAGAAGCTAGGAATAGCCTTTAGTTTACTGCCAAAAAGAAAATGGGAATCTCGGTCCTACAAGATTATGAACTAAATTCTGCCAACACCACAAATGAGCAGGAAATGAATTCCCCCTCAGAGTGTCCAGAAAGGAATGCAGCGCTGCCAACACCTTGATATTAGTCTGGGGAGATCTGGGTCAGACTTCTGACCGACAGAACCGTAACGTAATAAATTTATGTTGTTGTAAGCCATTAATCGTGGTAATTTGTTATAGCAGCAACAGGAAATTAAAAGCATGGGTGTTTGATAAATATAGAAATTAACTCAAAGTCTATTGGATGGAAAATTCTATTTCATTTAAGCATTAAGAAAAATATTGCAGAGTCAACTTTTCAATTCTAAGGAGTCTGGCAGAAAAAAAAATGTTTAAGGGTAAAAAGATTAAGCATAATAACCAAACTTTATGTTCAGTGCTGATGTTGCTCCATAACTCTGATTACAAATGAAAGTTGGTTCTATGTTGACTAGAAGCAAGCACCATCCATTTTTTCCCTAGGCTTGCCTTCCCCTTCCCTCCTATAACTAGGATACTTTCTTAAAGGGTAGGGGCTATATTCTATAATCTCTTAATGTCCATCTGTCATAGTAACTACCAGAGGGCTTGATACATGATAATCATTCAATATGCTGGTAAAAATATCTATTAACTTCTGCTCTGGTTCCCAAGTATAATAAACTTCATTCACTCACTTAATGAGCACCACCCAGGCCCACTGTGCTGAATGAAGAGGGACATAAAATAAGACAAAAAAAAATTCCTATTCAAATAGAAGTTTTTCACACAGCCAACTTTAAGACAAGGCAGAATACAATAGGTGCTGAGCCATGCAGAAGCAGTGTTGATAAACCAACAAGAAAGAGTGGAAAATTTAAGTCTAGAAAATGAAGTTTTCAAAAAGTGGTGGTTTTAAAATGAGTATGACTGCTGAATCATCATATTGGTATTCTTTTAGTCTCCAGTATCTTAGATCAGCTAGAAGTAAAAACCTAAAATGGTGGAATTGTAACCCACACCAAACTCTGAAATCTGTTCCACTGCTGATTGTTGCAATGTGCTTTGATTATAGCTCTTTTGTGTTATATGTTACTTTTCACAAAAAGAAAAAAGTCAATTGTAATGATAAAAAATAAAAATTAAAAAAAAAAGCTAATTGAAAAGGGGGGAAAGAGTGGTGGTTTTTAAAGCCAAAGTTCTAAGTTTGATAAAATAATTTTGAAGGAAGCTATAAGTTCATATTTTTCAAACATTTATAAGTAGCATTTACATAACAACGATTGCCCCTGATTCTTATTTTACTTACTAAAGCAGGATATAGATGAGGCAAAACTTTGCTAACCTGGTTTGAATTGCATTATTTAAAGTAAGCCTTACTTCTTTAAAGATGTTCATAACTAGAAACAAGCCCACAACCTAATAAACATGGATTACTAAGCTTGTATTTTACTACCAAAAATCTATTCAGCTCACTATACAAACATTTAAAAACTTTTTCCACTTTGAATGATTTTTATACTTAATTATGTCCCTGACCAAAAAGGCATGTCTGGGATCATATTTAGGGGTCATCTCTTCTAAGGAGTGCACATTTACCTTCTAAAAACCTTTTGTTCCTCAAATTCTTTTACTCAATCAACATTGATTCAATTCTTCATACATAGCTAAGTCAAAGGCCAGTGACATCAAGTAAAAGATATTTACAAATGATTGCAGTGAATCAACAATTCAGCAAATCTTTGCTAAGTGCCATGTGTTCAGCAAGCATTCTCCTAGTAGGATTAGTGCTTCAGAAGACCCGACCTTTATCACCCTAAACTACTACAGAGATTCCTCTTTGGAGAAAATAACTTTGGAGAGGATCACCATAAAATAGTATAAAGTCACAGGATGAAAGGCATGTTTAAAGGCTTTTCCCCCTACCAATGATGTCCAAACATTGAGGTATCCAATCATGCTAGAAAAATCACTATTACCTGCTTTAAAATCTTTACTAAAGATCTGTGTTTCACAAACTCTCTCAGTTAAGACATTCTAATCAATTCTTGCAGAGGAGATTAGAGGGCAGGCTGGGGGGTTGTGTGAAGTAGGAAGAGGAAAGAAGAGTATGGAATAAAGATAAGGAGGAAGGGAGTGTAAGAGGCAGGAACCATTCAGGATAAAGGAACAGAGGACATTCCTGAGTCTATTACATGGTTGGGAGAATTATGTATGCCACTTTCATCTAATCAAGAAGGATTTTAGGAGTGATGATAGCTTTGAAGAGAATCATCAATTACTAAAGGAACCAACACGTGTTCTGGGAGTCACAAAGGAAAGTCAAGAGAAGTGGTTCTGTGATCAGACCAGCCGTTTGTTTCTCTTCTCTGCTTTTATGGAATTATCTTAGCCACTTCCGCTCTGGAGGTTTTCTAAGAACAGAAACTCATACTGAAGCTTCAGAGGCTACATGCTGTACTGAATCTATTCTACAATCTGGAACAGAACAAATCCAAATGAAGAGGCCAAATAGAACATGTTCTTACTGCCTAAAATCTCATTCCTTCCCAGCAGACTACTATGATGTTGGGAAATAATCTTGAAAGGGAGTCAAATTTTGAGTATGTGAAGCTTGCTCAAATGAATTCAGTGTGTTCTCTCAGGAAAGATTCAGGGCTACAAGGAAACATCTGTCTATTCTCTCAGCAGTCATTTCCATTAGCTTTACCAGATGTTCCAACTCTGATCCAGGAACAGAGACCAAAATTCTCTTTGACTTAAAGGTAGTTAATTCAACTCTCACAAATTGAACATCTTACCAAACGTGCATGTACAGTAATTTTTGCTAGAGTATCATGTTTCATCTATTCATAATAAACATATTTAGGTAACTAAAAACTATTCTATATAAGTTTTCACTAATGGATTGGAAATTGCAAAAAAGAAAAAAAACAAGAAGATCATCTACACTCAGTCAAAATGAGAATCCATTTTCCATCTTTTAGATTGGCAAAAAAATCCAATGATGATGCTACCTGCTAGTAGGATGGGGAAAAGGTACCTACCTCTGTAACCAGTGGTGGGAAAACAAACAGGTACAACAATTCTGGAAAACAATCTACATCCTTTATCAAAATAAAAAAATGCACATACATGCACACTTTGACTTCACTGCAATAGTTTTAAAAAGCGAAAAACTGGAAAAAAAAGAAGTCATAATATTTTCACACAATACCAAAAAGCTCTTAAAAATAAAGAGGCATATGAATATGTGCTGACATGAAAAAAGATCTCCAGACAATAAAGGCAAGTTGCAGAATAGTGTATACTCATATTACTTCGATTTTCACACACACACACAAATGTCAGTAAAGCTAAGTGGGGAAATCATGGGTTATGCATTTGGCTTTTACTTTGTGCTGGTCTACTTAAAAACATAAAATCTAATGTGTTATTTAAAAAGAAAGTTTTACTGAGCACTACTGATTATATTGAGACCTGTTATTAACTTCTAAAGAGACACAAGAAACCTAACATGGGTACTTCTAGGCAGTGGAAGTTTTAGGCAGGAGAGGAGAAGGAACACTGCTCTGTACCTGTTTGTACCCTTACAAAAATACTGAGAAGTAAAACTGCAAAAGCAAGTAATAATATTAAGAACAAAGAAATAAACATAGTAGAAAATTTTAAAGCAAACTCTCAGAGTGGATACATTTATGAAAACATTGAAATCACTGGTAAGTGATAATCTAGAATTCTAACAAAGTTGAACATATTTTGCATATCTTCCTGAGAGACAAATGAATGTCACACCTCCACTAGAGGTCATCAAGACATTGCATGGGCACTGAGCACAAGAGTATAAGTGAAGCTCCACTTACTTATTGTTTAATGCTCCCCCAAGGTCACAGTCACAAGGTCGACATCCATCCAAATCATTGCTTAAACCCCAGTGCTCTGGCTGCAGAAGAAAAGATGAAATATCTAGAAGGTGGGTTCCTGTAATTATACAATAGACTCAGCAAGAAACAAGTTACATCGTGTTTTGGTTGCTCCACCAAACGTTCATTTTCCTGTGAAAGCAGAAAGCCCAGAGAGGGAATTATCGTTCTGAAGTAAGAAAGCTAAATTGTGGGTCAGGTTTACATATTCATATAATGCTAGATGACAGAGTGGTTTATTTGCCCTGCAATAGCCTTCATCTAATAATTAATAAGAGCAAGCAGTAAAGAAACTGACTGTTCATTAGAATTACTCTCACAGCAAGAAAGTTTTGGCAAATCTTGGCAGAACTTTAAATTTTCCCTTCATTCAGCTTGTCATAAACCTGTCAAAGAAAGCCCATCAAGGATTTATCTGTGTGGAAACAGCACAAAGCTGGGATTATTCTCACAACTGAAAGGTGAGGAGATCGCCAAGTCTCAGGAGTTTCAGAGACAGAATTATTAAACAATGGAACAGAATGTATACAACAGAGATGACTTTGCACCTCAACAAATGCATTTCTCCTAATGAGCAGTTAAAGTCAGGTTCACCAGTCCCCTTCGGGGAATGGTGAGAAAAAAGGCAAATTCAACTTCCCCATTTGGAGAAGGCCTGATATTCTTGCAAGCAGTGAGGACAACAAAATCAACAAGGCTTAACCCTCAATCTTGGGGTTTGTTCAGACGAAACCTATCCAGGCAAAGGATAGGCTAAGCTTACTTAAAATTGGGCTTAAGAGTCATCCCCAGGGCAGGCCACAGTGGCTCAGCAGGTAAGAATGCTTGCCTGCCATGCCTGAGGACCCGGGTTCAATTCCCGGTGCCTGCCCATGTTAAAAAAAAAAAAAAAAATCACAAGAGTCACCCCCAGAGAATCTCTTTTATTGCTCAGATGTGACCTATCTTTCAGCCAACACTGCGAGCAAACTCACTGCCCTCCACCTCTCTACAGGGGACCTGACTCCCAGGGGTGTGGGCCTTCCTGGCAACGTGGGACAGAAATCCTCATATGAGCTGGGACTCAGCATCAAG
>PVIY010044834.1:0-19467 GCA_004026745.1 Myrmecophaga tridactyla | reverse complement strand
TCTTGGGATGATAGTATCACTGTAATAGTATTAAGTTTTCTTATTAAAAATGAGTTGTTTTCAGGATTAATGGTTATTATTAAATCTTGATTTTAATACTCTAAGATGGATAGAAACATGACATTTAAAATTATTTTTCAGTGTCATGTGAATTATTTTATAGAAGAAAACTATTCAGTATCAAAGGTTCTTTTTTTTTTGGATTCCAGAGTTTTGCTTTATTTTGTAGTACAGAAGTCATTTGGAGCCATTTTGAGACAGACATCATTGAAGTAGAGGCTCTGTCAAATCAATAATGCATTGAGGTTGGTTCACTGAAGAAGCCACACCTGGGATACAAGATACTTCTCATTCTGCCTGCTATATGATAGTTTTTCCCCCTTTTCTGTCATCAGTTTTATTAGACTAAAACACCACAAGAGACCATTTGTCCAACCAAACGACTCTCAAATCTGGAGTTCGTTTGGAATTTTATGCCCAAATAAACCAAACTTGTGGCTTAGTATCAAGGGTTCTTATGTGTAAAGTTCTAAAAGTAATCTTTAGTCTCCAATTGAACTTTATACTTAAGATTTTTTTTAATTTTAACATTTTTTTACATAATAAATATCAATTTTAATCACTAAATTCTTCTTCATCGCTGAAATATGTGCTTTTCTTTATCCTTGGGCGTCTTGAATCATCTGATGTTGAGGGGTTCCCTGAACCGGGCTTCCATCTTTTCTGTTCTTCTTCAATTTTGGCTTGCTATATGTGATTGAGAAAACAAAACAAAACAACAACATAATCAGGAACTGTTTAATATTATTTCTTCTGCATTAATTCAAAGCATGGCAAAAACACAACACAAATGTCACCACTTCCTACCTTCCCATGCCCACTGCAGACAATTCTATTCCATTAAGGGTATGTATGCAGGTAGATAGGTAGGTATGTAAGTATGCAGGTATGTAGGCATATAGCCAAGTTCTGTCCCAGACCCTTAATGTCTCAAAATGATTTTAGGCAATCTCTACTAATTAACAAGTGTGTTAATTCTTGCCATTGTTGTTGGAGGTGGAAATGTTATATCCAGTAAGACATTATTTAATTCGAGGAAAGATAAATTGATGCATGCTTTTATAATTTATCAACTACATTAAAACAAAATAATGCTTATATAGTTAGGAGATTACATGCCCTTTTCCTCAAAATGTTTCATATACTTGTATTAGGGCCTTTAATGGTCAAAAGTGTGTTTTTGGTTTTGTTTTGAAGTGAAGCTTCTTTTAAAACATGCCTTCTATTTAATAAAATCTTTTCTGCTGGGCTAACCTAACTTTAATTAAAAGTTCTTGTCAATTCTATAATGGGGACAATTTAAAATAGTAAGTGTCATGGAGGTTCAACAGGAATTTTCTATCATATTGCTCTAAAGACCTCAGCGAAATAGCCTGTTCCCTAAACTTCAGGAGGTGAAGGGGAAATATCTGCTGTGAGGAGATGGCCAATAAGGTGAGCAAGGCCTATAAAACTGCCGACCTAAGGTAGCTGTGGCATGGCACCTTTTTAGAGAACCAGTTAGTACCTGGAAAGCTATGGCCTGACCGAGGCTGTCAAGAGCAGGATCTTCCCCCTCATCTTCACTTTCTTCTACTTCCTCACTAAATTATTTTAAAAAGGAAAAATTAGGATGCACTCAACCAATAGTAAAAAGACAGAAGCAGCGCATGAATGTGGTCACTAAGAGTAATTAGCTATACATACATTTCTTCTTCTGGTTCAGGAATTTTCTTTTTTTTCTTTTTCTCTTTCTTCTTTGGAGGTTCGCGTTCTCCAAGCATATTTTTAGGACAGGCATAACTTAAGTGTCCACTTTCCTTTTGTTTCCCATTAGAAAAGAAAGGAAAAAACAAAAACAAAATAGAAAGGAAAATACTTTATTTGTAACAACAGAAATTTATTAACAGAAACTTGCCTGGTAACATACAACTCAAAGGCTTTAGAATTTAAAAAAGAATATTGCCATACTGAATATATACACTAAGAAATTAATAAAAGAGATTATGATATTATGATTCCCAACAAGCTACTGTAATGAATAGGGAGTATTTTAGTAGTTTCATTAGAAGAGTAAAGAAGCATTTTCCTTGAACATTTTAAACTTCAAGATTCAGGGTATGATAATACAATTCAAAAATTAATTGGCCCACCTACCCTAAATATAAAATTTTAAGTCATTTATTTGATAGCATGGGGACAAAATTTTAGTATTTCTGTTAATTTCCAATATGTTGCTTAACAGTCTGTTAGAAAAACATGAAAATTTCAGGTTTTTCCTCACTTTTCCTATTAATTTCATTTGTTCCTTTCATATCATTTAAGACTAGATCTGTATTGTCCAGTTACGGTAGCTACTAGCCAAATGTGACAACTAAATGCTGGAAATATGGTTAGTCTGAATTAATATGCACTGAAAGAGTAAAATACACAGATTTTGAAGACTTATAGAAAATTTAAATTATGTCTTGTATTATATTACAATTATATATTACTTCATAATGCATCAATATATTACATATCATTTAATATTATACTGTTCTTTTGGTCAGAGTTGGGTTACACTATTATTCATATTGAACCATAAACTCTGAACTACAATCTATACATTAGTTCACTAAAATATATTTAAGGGGTAATATGTGAAAATGGGGTTGTGGGGAGAGATTGAGCCAGGATTAGAACAATAGATGAGAAAAGTAATCATGCTTTTCAAACATATTTGAGAAAGCATGAAATAGACGTATACTCTGTATACCTGGGGACATGGCTAAACTCAGGAAGGGTTATTATTGATTTAAGAATGGACTCAAGGGGCTAGTAGAGAGAATGTACTTAGAGAAGCATTTTCCAAACTGTCATATAAAAAAAAATTAACGTATCTAATAAAAAGAGGACTTAATAGTGAAGTAACTTTGGGAAAAACAGACTAAATAAATATAAACAGATTTGGAGGAGGGATTTAAAGAAATATAAAAATGTATACAGTATAATATAACAAATCTATGGATCCATAAACCAAAATAAACACAATTACAGAATCTTCCAGGATTTCTCAGGTAATTTAATATTGACTGTGAATATGAAATACATACTAACCTGATAATAAGTACCCCTCTCCCTTATTTTTCCTAAACAAGACTCAGGACTCGAGAACACAGTTTCTGAATCATTTACTTAAGATAAAAGTAACTGTCAGTAGGAAGTGACAGAACTAATATGTACCCAAGGTCTTGATTGCTTGCTCTTTCTATCTACCCATCTGTTTGTCTATCTATTTATTTATCTATCTTTCTTGGGGGGTTAAGGGGGAGAAGGCAGGGGCAGCAGCAGTGGATGAAAGGACCCCAAACTCATTTCTTTGTATCCTCCTTTTGATTTGGTAGCCAGGACAATGCCTTTCAGTAATCTCCTTCCAAGCTCCCCTTAAATACTTCTGGACTTTGCTTCTTGGTCATTTTGGAAACTGACGTGATTCAGAATGCAATTGTCTTGGAACCACTACAGACCATGTGCAAAATTGCTCTAAATCTAATCACCCAACGTTTAAATGGATATGATGATGATGAGAACAAAGAAATTTGGGAAT
Organism: Myrmecophaga tridactyla; assembly: GCA_004026745.1. Taxonomy (NCBI): domain Eukaryota; kingdom Metazoa; phylum Chordata; class Mammalia; order Pilosa; family Myrmecophagidae; genus Myrmecophaga; species Myrmecophaga tridactyla. Next base: position 15,839 of record PVIY010044834.1, on the reverse strand, counting down.
AGTTCACCAACAAAAGATTAAAAGTACTAATAGGAAAAAACCTCTAAAAACAGTATCTCACAGAGAATGGTTCATCTGATGTCTGTACTGTACTTTAATGTTTAAACATTGGGAAAATGATCTAGAAACAGGCAATTATCCTATTAGTAACTGAAATCTTTCACTAAAACTTTTAAGACAGTGATTCCTGGTTATTTAAATGTTAAGCATGCAAACTTGTAAGTAATTAGTCTTATACTTTTTAATCTAACACGTTTCAAAGATTTAGAATCTGGAGAAAATACTACTCTCTATTACCCAACCCAGGTTGTCTTGATACACTACATTTCAACTGAGTTTATTTAGATGTGTCCAGAGTCCCTAAGTAAAACAAACTTCATCAACTCTTTTTAGCCAGTCAGAAGTTTTGATGAGCACAAATAAAACCAATGTGAAAAACACCTTAAAGTAAAATATGGAAAATTCCACAAAGGTTTAGGTTTACTCACCCCACATTCATAACACTTAGATTTATCAAAGTAGTTTCGCCTTCGGATGAATTCAGCTGCTCTTCCATTGTCAATAGCAATGCTTGCTTTTATCACTCTACCAAATAGCTAAATCAGAGAAAAATGTAAATGCAGAAGAATCTATTTCACTGAAACTTAAAACTAAAGTTATTTGATCCCATTTCCTCAAATCGTAAGTCCATTTTACTTTTGGATAATTTTAGTGGTTACCTACTTAGATGTGGAAAATTCTGTCCTGTAATATTCTTACCAATGTTTTGGCAAGAGCAGTACTCTTGTCTGCTGTACTGGGTACTGCTCTTCTTGTGCTAGTCTGAAATTTACATACTTCAGAAAAACCTTATTCTTCTAATCCTGATTCAATATTTCTAGGATGGGCCCTTTAAAAAAAATTTTTTTTATTGTATAGCATAACATATATACAAAGCAAAGAAATAAAAAACCAATAGTTTTCAAAGCACTCTTCAATAATTAGTTACAGGACAGATCCCAGAGTCTGTCATGGGCTACTGTGCTGGTTTGAAAGGATGTATGTACCCTAGAAAAGCCATGTTTAAATCTTAATCCCATTTTGTAAAGGCAACCGTTTCTTCTAATCCTTATTCAGTACTGTATGTTTCAAACTGTAATTAGATCACCTCCCTGGAGATGTGACTCAGGGAGTCACATCTTGATGTGATCTTGAGTGATCAAGAGTGGTTGTTAAAATGGATTAGGTGGAGACTCTTTTGGATGGGTCTTGATTAGTTTACTGGAATCCTATAAAAGAGGAAAATTTTGGAGAAAGAGAGATTCAGAGAGAGCAGAACAACACAGCCACGAGAAGCAGAGTCCACCAGCCAGCGACCTTTGGAGATGAAGAAGGAAAATGCCTCCCGGGGAGCTTCAAGAAACAGGAAGCCAGAAGCTAGCAGATGACGCCATGTTTGCCATGTGCCCTTCCAGATGAGAAAGGAACCCTATGTTCACCATGTGCCTTTCCAGATGAGAGAGAAACTCTGTGTTCACCATGTGTCCTTCCACTTGAGAGAGAAACCCTGATCTTCATTGGCCTTCTTGAACCAAGGTATCTTTCCCTGGATAGGTGCTTTAGATTGGACATTTCTATAGACTTGTTTTAACTGGGACGTTTTCTCAGCCTTAGAAATGTAAACTAGCAATTCATTAAACTCCCCTTTTTAAAAAGCCATCCTGTTTCTGGTATTTTGCATTCCAGCAGCTGGCAAACTAGAACAGCTTCCATACGATCCTCTCAGATTTTTCCTTCTAGCTGCCCCAGAATATAAGAGGCTAGAAGATGTAAATATTTTATCTTCACAATAGACTTTTTTTTCCTTTTTGAAAGATTACATATTTACAAAAAGCAATAAATTTCAAAGCACTGCACCGCAATTAGTTATAGTACATATTTCAGAGTTTGACATGGGTTACCATTCCACAATTTCAGGTTTTTATTTCTAGCTGCTATAAAATACTGGAGACTAAAAGAGATATCAATTTAATGATTCAGGATTCATACTCATTTGTTAACTCCTATCTTCTCTGTATAACCCACCATCACCTCACCTTTGATCTTGCCATCCTTCTCTTTAGGGGTGTTTGGGCTATCGGCCCTTTTGATTAGGCTGTTTCCACAGAGATGTGGCACACCTAATTGTGGGTGTGGCCTTTTGATTAGATTACTCCCATGGAGACATGGCACACCCAATAGTGCTTATATGGAGATGTGACTCTGCCTGTTCTAGGTGGGTCTTAATTAGTTTACTGGAGTCTTTTAGAGAGCTCAAGGAGAGGGAAAGAGCTCAGAGTTGACATAGCCACAGACACCTGGAGCTGCCTGGAGTGCCAACAAAGATACCTGGATAGCTAATACAGGAGAAAGCTTAGATGCAGATGAGTGGAAATACAGAAGCTCCAGGACATACCAGGAGCTGAGAAAGCTGACAAAAGCTAGACAGGAACCAGAGCCCAGCAGATGTCGCCATGTGCCTTTCCATGAGCTGCTAAGCTAAGAGATGAAACCCAGAGTTTTGATAGATCAGCTAAGTTAAGATCCACAGACACATAGAGAGGAAGCCAATGAAATCAGAAGCTGGAAGCACTGAACTGGGAACTAGGACCAGCAGATGCCAGCCATGTGCCTTCCATGTGACAGACACTGGCCTTTGGAATCAGAGTATCTTTTTTTGGATGCCTTAGTTTGGATTTTTTTTTTTAGGTACATGATCTGGGAATCGAACCTGGGTCTCCCACACGGTGGGTAAGCATTCTACCACCGAACCACCTGTGCATCCAGTTTGGATATTTTTAAGTCCTCAGAACTGTAAACTTAAAACAATAAATACCTTTATAAAAGCCAATCAATTTCTGATATTTTGCATTCCAGCAGCTTTAGCAAACTAAAATACTTATCTTCTTTTCCATAAGTTAGATATCCTCAGAACCAAATAATGCCCATTGGACATGACCATCCACTGCATCCCCACATTTTTGGGCCTAGATTGAACACAGAGCCTTTTGGATTAAAAAGCTTGTTGGGAATGAATGGCTTACCTGTTTGTTGTTTATTGCCCTGGTACAGTTTTGAGCAGATTCTTTATCCAAAAATAAAATAAATGCAACCCCTTTACTCTTCCTTGTATCTTTATCTTTCATTATAGTAACCCTTAAAACAAAAATAAGCAGCCAGTTTAAACAAAGAAGACAGTAATAAATAAAAGAGATTTTAATAAATACTTGGAAAACTAAGTTTTAAAAAAGGATTAAATAATAAAACACACAGATAATACATTTGACAAATCAGCTGCTTCTTCAAAGTCATGGGATATTAAGAAGAATGGAAATAAGTAAATCTGATAATGATTTAATACAGTGAGCATGGCTATGATTAGGAGTGTCTGATAAATCTAACATTACTCAGAGGTTGAAGGATGAAGTAAAGAGATTATAAAGACAGGGGAGTCTTGGATAAGTATAATTCCTCTTTACTAACTCCTCACCATGCACAAAACAAAACTGAAGTATTTTCTTCTAGACAAAAAGAATTATTTTTCTAGGTTTTAGAATTTAATTATATTCTAATATTCTTTTAAAGATTCTGTAGTTCAGTGAGTTGCTAGCTATACCACAACATATCTGAATAAGGGGCAGATGGACACTCTGTGCTTCCAGATGTGATAGTCAGAGAAGATCATCATTTATGCAGTATACCAGCCAGCACTACATGGCCCCAGTCTAATCATAAGGAAACAGCCAGCAAACACAAAATTAGGATAAAATAAGGGGGGGGGGCTATATTATTTAATGCCAATGTCATAAAAACAAAGGAAGTCTGAGGAAATGTTCCAGATTAAAGTAGGCTAAAATGATAAGAGATCTCCTCCAGACTGTTTCCTGTATTAGAGAGTAAAAATGCCATGTGGGACGTTATTAGGACAACTGACAAAATCGAAACATGGATGGTAGATTCAATACAAGTATTATATCAATATAGATTTATGAAGTTTATAACTGTATTGTGCTTATATAAAAGAATATCCCTCTTTTTAGGAAGTACACCTTGAAGTATTTAGGAGTAAAGGGTGATGATGTCTGTAATTTTTATAATGCTTGTGAAGGTGAGTTAAAGTTATAAACCATTTTTTTAAGCCCTATTTCAGAAGTTGTTAATTTTCTAAGTCACCCTCAGTCAGTAATTCCTCCCATCTGTCCCTTTTCATTTCTGCTACTTTTTTCTTGTCCATGGTTTCATTACTGTTATAATAACCTATTTAATAGGTTCCCTTGATGCTAATTCTGTCTCATATACTAGAAGGCAATTCTATTTAAGGAATAAATAAATAAAATCATATCAATCCTTTGCTCAAATATCTTTGGTGCTTCCAATTGTCTATTTGGTTCAGCAATCAAGATTCTCCATGCTATGTTTCCCATCTTCCTCATCTTTCTAACTACTCCAACCCCCAAACTATGAGATCTAGCCAAAATAAACCACGCAATGTATAAAATTTTACTCCTTCTTCAAGGTTCAGAACAAGTATCAGTTTCCAATCTCTTTACCTGGAGATTTCTTTTCCTTTTTTTGCTAGTCTCTACGAAATAATTTGTTTATGTACAAACAATGCCTCATCTCACCTATTTGTAAATAAATACTTCTTTTTGTAATCTCTGTGTAACTAACTCAGTATGTTAGAACAAAAGAGGTAGGTACAATGGCAAATACTCTTTTCTTAAAAGAGTATGTTTGTTTTTTTCATTTGGTCAGACTTCAATCACTCCATTAGCCTGGAGCCCAGGTATTAAGCAGAGATAATATCAAGGCAGTAAGACATGGTTTTTACCCTAAAGAGAAAGCTTAGTCTACTGGGGGAGACAGACCTACCTATGAATCAATTTCAACAGAGATAAATACTACACTTACCTGCTACAGTAACACAGAAAAATATCATACAAATTACACCAAAGATAAAAGGATATATTTAGGATGATTCCCACATTCCTTTAGAGCATGGTAAGGAGGTAAAATGGTGGCACCACTCTTAATATAAAGTTATATGATGTATTCATTTAAACAAATATTTATTAAACACACAATAGGAAGTAGACACTATTCTGGGAAATCCAGGTATCATTTATAACACTCCCTTCTCCCTTACCCAACTTCCATATATAATGTAAGTTTATCACTAAGTATTATACATTCTTCTCAAAATCTTCAAATCTGATCAACTTTCAAATCTCACCAGTTTTTACCTCTTCATCTGTATCATCTTAGTCCATTTCTTCCTGGCCTACTGTTGGAGCTTTCTGACTAGTTTCTCTAATCTGCTCTTGCTCCCCTCTAATCCCATCTCTATACTGAAGCCAGAATAAGCTTTAAAAAAACGTATGTCTCCTCTCATATAAAATTTTCAGTGTTCTTAAGATGAAAAACCAAATCTCTAGTAACATGGCTAAGAAGCACGATCTGGAAACTGCTTTCATCTCTGGCCTCATCTTGTATCTCTCCCCCTAGCTCAATAATCTTCTGTCACAATGGCCTTCTTTCTGTTATCTGATCTCACTTTATTTTCTCTTATCACAGGTCCTTTGCCCAAATTATTCCATCTACCTGAAATGCTCCTCCCATCCTTACTTAACTCATCCTTTAGATTTCTACTAAAAGAATACAGACTTAAGTAAGCCTTTCCTGACTTTAATCTTAGAGTAGGCCAGGTCTTCTCTGTTTATAGGTGCTTATAACTGTGTGTCTTTAATGTTATAGTATTTTCTTGGTTTATAATATATATTTGTAAGGAGAGTCATTTAGAATTCTTAGGAAAAAAATCAAGATAAGGTAAATGGCATGGTTAAGACAGCAGGATCTAGAATCAGGCCGTTGGATTCAAATCTCGTCTCTACCACTAACTAGTAAAAAGACCATAGGTTTACATGCTACCTTGTCTCTAATATTCGGATAATAATAGTAATAGGGTAGTTGTATTAAGTGAGAAAATATATGTAAAGAGATTAGAACAATGTAGCATAATTGTGCTCATTAAGTGTGATATCATCACCATCATTATTAATGTTTTGTTTGCTGATGATGACTGGTAGATATTCTGAAGACCCAAAAATTTACCCCTAAGCATTTTTTTTTTTTTGCATTGGCAGGCACCAGGAATCGAACCCAGGTCTCCAGTATGGCAGGCAAAAATTCAGCCCGCTGAGCCACTATGGTCCGCCCTACCCCCAAGCATTTTCGATAATCATTTTTAATTGAGAAGTAAGTTTAAAACATGTTAATGATCTCAAGAGGCAAATGCATTTCAACAATTTAAAATCCATTTATGGAAAGCAAGAAGAAAAATAAACCAGTAAAGTAAATATGCTCTAAATTCTTGGGATGTTAAATATGTACCAGAATGTATCATAAAGTAATGGTTATAAGTGAATTAAATATGAGACTCTTCAACTACTTTTATCTCTTAACTCTAACCTGAAATGATATTATCACCATTACTATTTTTGTATGTTCCTAGTCTTTCTTTGATATCCAACAAAGGCAGAGAATGTTTTCTTATCAGTCTCATAAGCATTTTACATGTCATATGCATTGAAATATTTGTTTTTTACATTCTACTTATTTGACAAATGGAATCTATTTATAGTATACTCAATACACATTTTCTAGTAACCAACATTTGCTTAATCAGAGTCATTAATGTCTTAGATAACAGAAATAATTTTAGTTCTTAGTAATTGTCTACATGAATTCATGTAATTAGAAAAATGTCTGGAATACACATCAAAATGTTATGGTAATATTTTTATATGAAGTATCTTTTTTCTTTTCAAGTATTTGTTTTATAATTAAAAAATAGTAAATCTACTTTCATTTAAAAAATAATGGAAAAGCACATTCAGATACTTTTTAAATGAAGTTTTGAAATTTAATGTAAATACTTACTTTACAACTTTGCCATACTTGGAAAATATCTGGAATAAAAGACCACATAATTTCCAATTTAATTTAAAAATCATAAAAATAAACATTACATTTTCAAGATGTATATATATAAAGTCTTCATTATAGTTTATAAAAAATTTTACCCTTCAGTCCGTAAGGCAGGCAGGCCCTAGAAGGTGGATTTATTTTTAAATTGACTTTAAACTATGAAAAACATGTCAATTATGTAAGAATCAAGCTAAGTTTAGCTTTCACACAAGGTGATGCAGGAAGGGAAAGGGGAGGGCCTCTGACGAAAGCCTAGAACTGGTGCCAAATCCTTAATGGCCAGGGTCATTAAAATATATAGCATAATCAAAGGGGGAACCTTCGGCAGGAACTTCAAATTAGACTATCGGGATAGGCTGTAACCTCTGGGGTATCCAATCAGTGGAAAAACAGGGAGGGGGCTGTAAGCCAGACGTAGGTACTGTTGTGGCATTCCATTGTTGGGTACACCAGCCACCATTTTTTCAGTTGGTGCCTGTTCTAGCATGATCATGAATAAATTCTTTTCTTCTCCACAATTGGTTGTGTTCTCCTTCAGGTATAGTGTTCTTTCTAACAAATTATATTAGATAGCCTACCAAATTTGGTAAGTATATAGATGTGACAGTTTCTGTGGGATATGAGTGAATAATACTCTTACTGTTGTTGGAGTCACATGTGTCTGCTTCACTTCTAAATGTCTGATGATGGAGTGGATACAGAATGAAAAACACTCTACATATGTGGTAGAATTAAGGCACACGTATTAGAAAGCTGCTGTGTTCCTTGGCAACTACTACTTCCCACCATGGCTCCCAGAGAAACTCTGCACTTCTCATATGAATGACATGGAATACCACTATCCCTGTCCTACCCTCATCCAGCAAGCAATCACTGTTTCAGAAGAGAGATCCTTAGACTGTTTATTAAATATAAAGCAAAAAAGCTTCTGTGATGAAAAGTCCACTTCTTTCACAGTTCCTTCCTCTTTTTACTCCTAATATCTTGGTAGTTCTTTACAGCTGGTCCTTTCATCTCCTTTACTTCTACATATTTACCTCAGCAATCTTATCTACTTCTAAGGTGTCAGCTACTATCTACAAACGAAAAGTTCTATTTATTATATAAAGCATCTTAGAAAAGATTTTTAGAATATATCATATGTGTACAAGAGTAATATATTTTTGAGTTATATGATTAAGTTGTGTACTGCTGGAATGTAGCATTTTCGGATTGCAATGTTAGCAACCTTGAATTCTAAAGGCCAGGTATAGTTTTCTATATAATAAAGACCTTAGGGTCAAAACATTCATTTCCTGGAAAAATTAAAGGTTCCTGTTCCCTTCTTTGTCTAAATTTTCAGAAAAGCTTAATTTACAAAATACGATATGGTACATAATAGATTATTAGATGTGATTTACAGGTATTAAACTTCTCATTTCTCCGTGCTCCAATCTTCCTATCACCTAATCAAGAGGAAAAGGAAAACCTAATAGACCTGTTCAAGTGATTTTTCCTTTGCTCTAGAAGGCCCTCCTTTTTGGGGTATGATGTCTGTATGATGGGAAATATATGTGCTTTCTCTATTCATTCCCAATCTTGTTCCTCATATTGCCCATCTTTAGTTTGTTTTCTTGGTATAGAAGACCCTGGAAATTTTTCTTGATTCCTAGTAACTGCCCCCGCATGTACCCTGCTTAAGTGGAATATTTCTCTTTTCTAGAGGTAAATATTCTAGAGTATGGGTTGTATTATTCTATTATGAACATGAGGCCAATAAAAATTTAATGAAAATAAACGTTAAAAATTATCTCTAGCTCTAGTCTCCTGACCTCTCGTCCCATATAACCAACTGGGTAATGAACACTTTGACTTAGCTATCTCTTTCTTTATTTGTATTTTAACATTTTTTTAAAAAATGTGAAATATAATAAATACACAAAAAAGCAATAAAATTCTAAGTACATTTTAAAAAGTAGTTATAGAACATATTTTAAAGTTTAGTATGAGTTACAGTTCCACGATTTTTTGTTTTTTCTTCTAGTTGCTCCAAGACACTGGAGACCAACAGAAATATCAATTATGATTCAGCAGTCATATTCATTTCTTAAATGCTCCTTCTCTTTAAATAACATATATACAAAAAAAGCAATACATTTCAAAGTACATCACAACAATTAGTTGTAGAACAGATTTCAGGGTTTCGTATGGGTTACAATTCCACAATTTTAGGTTTTTATTTAGTGTGCTTATATCTGACTTCTATAAAAAATTCAATTGTCAGTAATACATATTAGAATGTTTCTGATATATAAAATTATTAATTTAAAGGCTGGGAAAGGTAAATGGACAGATTTACCTTTAAATTATCAAATCCACAGAGATTAGGACTCATACTTTTCTCCTTTTTTCCTCACAATGCTCAACAGAGGTACTATATACAAAAGATGTTAAGTTAAATAAGACTGTAAAACTGAGAAAACCATTATAATGCTTCTCAAACTTGGGCCCTTATCTGCAGAGTGTTTAGTCATATGCCAGAATATTAATGAATCATAGGTTGGTCCACTTCCATAGCAATAATTATTTAAAGAAAATATTAATTAAAACACCTATGATTATACCATGGAGAATACAGAAGCCGCATGCAGTTGTAAGGTAACATAACATGTGAAACCACAAGAAAATTTCAGGTTTGCTAAACCTCCAGCAACCATCTTTTAAGGATATTATGTTCAAAAAGTTTGAGAACACTTAAGGATACTAGGATTAACCTATGCCTTTAAAGCAGTGTTATTCAAAAGAACTTCTGTGATGATGGAAGTGTTCTATATCCAACATGGTAGCCCCTGGCCAAATATAGCTACCGAGGGCTTAAAATATGGCTTGTGTGACTAAGAAATTTTTAATTTTATTTGATTTCAACTAATTTAAAATTAAATTTAATATGGTAGTAGTGGCTACCATATTAGATAACACAGATTTATGGACTATGATTATGGTATAGTTTACAGAAGTTCTATGAGATCTAAATAGTTAGGAAAGTTTCATGTATTGGGTAGGGACTTGAGGATAGTACGATTTGCAGTGGGAAAAGAAGGCACTTTCAACTGTTGGGTATATTTATGAAGGAAGAGGTCATCACTTATCATCTTTGAATCATACTGAACAAGCAGAAGGCTGTTCACCAAATAAATAGCTGCGTCTGAACATGAGAACACTTTTTATTTGTAAAGATGCTTGTTTCCCAGTAACTGCAGTTGACATTATACTTTAAAAGTCCTATAAATTTTAAGTAGTGAGATTTGGCATGTCTAAATGGCATACGTTTGAGCCAATACAAATTCATAGTGGCCTATCTCATGTGGACTCACAACTCTGCCACACAGTCCTTCAACTGCCCCTAATGAGCGTTTTCTGTTCCATTAACAGCTATTCTGAATTTTTTACTGTCCTTTAAAATCTCCTATCCGCCTACTTTCCACTTAGTGGATGACTTCAACTACTTCATGAAGAAAATAGAGGCAAGACCTTTCTACAAACTTATTTACACTCACAGCTTTATCCTTACATTCTCCTGTCCAAGGTTAACACTGCCGTGTTTCGGTTCCTCTTCCCTTCTAATTTTATCCCCCATATTCAGGTATTTCTTCCTGTTCACACAAACATACTCTATTGTCTTCCATTTTGTAAATAAACAGAAAAATAATCCCTCTTTGGACCCTGTTGCTCTCTCTTTAGCTGAGGTTTCTTCTTTCCTTCCCTTCATACTTAACTCTACTGAAATGCCTATTGAAAGTTCCCATACTCTCTTTTCCCATTCCCTCAAGTTACTGCAATTTAGCTATTATTCTTACCACTCCAAGAAGACTGCTTTTAGTAAAGTCAGCAATGATCACCAAATCCAATGAACATGTATTTTTGGTTCTTATTTTACTTGATCTCTATACATAAAAATACTGTTGATCCTTCCTTTTTCTTTTCAAACCCTCCTGCCTCCTGCAGTGAGAGTAACTCCTTCTGGATTTGCTTCTGTTTCTCTGGCTATGTTTTCTAGTCTTTTTTTTTTTTTTGCTTTCTAATCTTTTTATAGGCTCTTAGTAGTCCCTTAAATGTGGTAGTCCCTGAGGTTTATTCTCTGGCTTTCTTCTTTTAACACTCTACACATTCCCTGGGTGATCATCCACATTAATAATTACCACCTATATATCATGGCTTTCAGACCTAGACCTATTTATTTTGTCTTTCAGCCTAGACCAATCTTTTGGGTCTAGATCCATATTTTCAATTCACTTCTGGATATTTCCATTTGTACCTCAAATTTAAGGTGTTTAAAGTTGGTCACATCTGCATCAAAACCTGATTCTACTCTTGCATTCCCTAGGTCATCACTAACCATCCAGACAACCAAGCCAGAGTTGCAAAACATAAAAGACTTCTCTTTTCTTCAGTCTCCATATTCAATCAGTCATTAAATCCTGTCAATTTTATCTCCTTAAATAAAAAAAAAAATTCCATTAACAACTCTGTCCTCATTAACTATGAATTCCTTGAGGAATTCAATGAGGTCAGGAATCATAAACCTAGTACTCAGCAGGACAGGTAGTCATAGTGGATATTCATTAAATATTTATTAAAATAATAAATGTTACTTGATCCAGATTCTGGATTATTTCAATAACCCTCTCAATTGGTCTCTTTGTAACTTCTGTCTATACTATACAGAAATGCTTGCCCTCTGGATATATCATACTTTCTTGCCTCGGCCCTTTATAGACTTTATATATGTGTCTTAGTTTGCTAAGGCTGCTGTAAAGAAATATCACAGACTACCTGGCTTTAATAACAAGAATTATACTGTCTCACAGTTAGGGAGGCCACAATTTCAAAATCAAGGCGTCGGTAGGATCATGCTTTTTCTCTGAATACTGTAGTGTTCTGGTAGTGGCTTGCCAACAATCTATAACTCAATCTTTGCCTCTGTCAAATGGCTATCTCTCTTTCCATCTGTCTTCCACCACTATGTCCAAATTTCCTCCGTTTATAAAGACTCCAGTCATATTAAGGCCCACCCTGATTCATTTGGGCCGTACCTTAACCAGTAACACCTTAAGAGATTCTCTTTACAAGTGGTGTCACATCCACAGGACCAGGGGTTAGGACTTGAATATATCTTTGTAGGGAACATGATTTAATCCATAACAATAAGCTATTTTCCTAACATACCAGTTCTTTCCCTTGTTACCTACTGCCTCTCAAAACTCAGCTCACGGATCAAAATCTTCAGGAAGTGTTCTAAGACCCAGAGATGCCAACTGCCTACTACTTGTCTAGCACGGGACAGGTGCTTAGTGAAAGCCTCCTGAATGAAGGAATGGCTAGCATTCTCTCAGTGGATTGTGAGTTCCTTATTAAGGTGAAAGTCTTAATTTCCTCTGTATCTCCAACACCTAGCATAGTGTCCAGTACACATAAACTGTTTTATATACCCTGCTTTCGTTATTCCCAATAGCCTCCTAACTGGTCTCCCTGGTTTTGCTCTTGCCTCTCTATCCCAAATGCCTGCAGCTAAATTTTGTTTTTAAACAGCAGCCAGAGTGAGCTTATTAAAATTCAAATCTGATGTTATTTTTCTGCCCAAAACTTTCAAGTGTGGCTTTTCATTTTACTCAGAGTGAAGCCAGAGTCCTTACCATGATCCATGTAGGTAGGCCCTTAAAAGATCCCCTGCATGGGTTTACCTGAGTAATCCTTCTTCGTCTCTCCATTTGCCTTTCTCTCTCTGCCTGAAATGTTTGTCCCCTAGATATCTATATATCTACCACTTACTTTCCTCAGGTCTTTACTCAGAAGTCATCTTCTCAATGAGGACTTTACTCACCATTCTATCAAAAATTTCACCTCCCTCCCAAATTAACGTTTAATAGTCCTCCTTTCTTGCTTTATTTTTTCTCCTCAGCACATATCACAATACAACATATAATGTAATTTTACTTATTTATATTGTTCACGGTTTCTCTCTCCTGCAGTACTGTGAGTTCCATGAGATTTTAATCTCACTTTGACACATCTCTAGAACCTGGAAGAATGCTTAGCACATAGTTAAGTGTTCAATAAATACATGATTGCTCCTATTCTGATACAAGGAAGCTAAAGCTCACTCTCCCCTGTTTTTTGATATGCAAACTCTCTTAATTATGTAATTAATAAAGTACTATGTTTCACCTATGCAACATTTCTCTGCCTAATCTACCCAAAGTAGCAGAAAGAAAAGGGCATACTTAGAAGAAAGGATTTATGTCATTCATTCTAGAGCCCTTCAACCACCCATCTGCAGGACAGGCACAGTAGGAAATTTAGTTCTCTGTATGGTAAAGAGGTGAAATAAAATGTTGGAGGGTTTTTTTTTTTTCCTTTAATCATCCCTTATCATGAACTACGAACAAAATTTATTAAACTGTTAAGTTTCTGCCAAACATGAAAAGTAAAGTTTACTTTCAGAATTTGAGGGTTAGGAAAGGGATCTGTTGCTCCCATAAACTTTTTCCTCCAAACATCTCCACTCACATACCAGTTACAAAATCCAGATAAGCAATTGGGTAAAACCAGCCTATTACAAGTTGCTCCCAGTTCATTACGCTAGCTATGTTTTCTGTAATAAAGAACTTGTTTTCTCTTTAAAGGCACTGCAAATTCTCCTTGGAGATTATAAATTTCTAATTTCAGCATATGCATATTCATGTTTTCAGTAGAGAGCTTTAGTATTGAGGGTTTAAGTACATCATAATGTACTTACTTATTAAGAGTTTTTTCCAGGGAGAACTGTTTACTTACACCACATCTGTATCTCAAAAAAAGAATTTCGGATGGAGAAGCATTTGCCTCTCTAATCTCAACATGCAGATGCTAAGGAAAGATCTGAATGGATGAGTACACATTTGCTCCTTGTAAATATGCTTCATGGATTCTTTACTAAATTACTTTTCATTGGCATAGTAGTTAAATCTTGTCTAAAGACTTTTCCCAATATATGCCATGAACTCCATTAAATCCAAGATAGATTGATCATTCCTTGTTTTTTTTTTTAGAATTGACCTTGTTTAATATGGCACCTAAATGAATGCTGATCTAAGAAAAGAGGTTGAATGTCTATGACATTGCCAAGTAGTTAATTGAATAAAATATAACCACTGATGTATGGGAGAGAAATCATGAATCAACAAAGGGCTATCATAATTTTAAAGTGTAACTGAATTTATTTGCATTGGATAAAAATATAATTAACGTCTAAAAACTGAAGGTCACGTTTATATATGTAAATGCTTTGACAGAGTAAATCTAATTATTGCCCTATTAATTACTGTCAGAATTGTCTTAGAATGCCCTTCTTAATGGACAGATATGAAAATTTCTGCTTTTCTATTGATGTTTATTTTTGAGAATTAGCTTTGTATGCTAGCTGCATGCTTAACAGCAATATGCATTTTGGCTTAAGTGAATAAACAATACTTCATTAATAAATGCGAGAATTTAGTAGATACATATATTACTACTAAAACTTACCCGGTATAAGTCATTGTTTGTTAGGGAAAAGGGCAAGTTGGATACATACACTGTACTTTTACTTGGAGCTAATCCACCACTCATTTCTAAAAAGGAAAAAAAAAAAAAGACACAAGTAGTCTAAACCTGTTGTTCTTCATTACAAGTAAAACCATACTGTCAGTCATTAAATCAAATAAACCAGATTTATACACCTTCTGTATATTTTAGGGATAGGATCAATGACTTCAAATTGGTGAATTTAGGAATCCCCCTTCCCCCTCAGTCACCACCTGAAGACTCTTTAGGTTCTTTCAGGTTGTCTTCAGACTAACTCTTTCAATGCAGTTTTGTGTATACCAGGTAGTGGATTTTCAACATTTGCAAGAAAAAACATGATGTTACTCTAAATTTCCCTTTGGCTAAAAATAAGTAAGTTGAAAAAGTGCTTTAGAATATGTACAAAACCTTTCACACTTATATTTGAAAGAGCCTGAGAGCTCCGTAGTCACTGATTTTTCACTAATATGCTGCTTGGGTACGGTTTTTACTTGTCTTAATATTTTTTTATGGAGTACTGTTAGGAGGAACTTTTATCCTCACATTTTCACAAAATTCTTCCAAAGCACTGATTTTGTATATTATTGACAAATTATGAGTAGTACGAATAGGTTCAGTGTCTTGAGGGATTTTGACCTGTATATTTATTTTTAATTTTTATTGATATTTATTATATAATCACAAAGCATGTAATCATCCAAAGTGTACAACGGTTCACAGTATAATCACATAGCTGTGCAGTTATTACAATCGATTTTTTCTTTTTTGTGAAAAATAACATACACAAAAAGGCAATAAATTTCACGGCACATCGCAACTGTATATTTAAGTTTACAAATATTACCCTTAATTTTCATACCTTATTTTAGAGTAAGCAAATCATCCATACAAATTATAGCAGACTCAACCAAGTTCAACTTTTCGATTTCAAAAGCGTGTGTGATGTGTATTTGAGATGGGAGAACGGATTGGATTATCACAAATGGCGAAGGTCTGATTCTGAGGCATGCCAACCCGAACAGTGATGGGAAAACTGCTTGATGCTTGGGGGGGGTTCGAAATCATTTAGGAAACTTCAGGAATTCAACATCGATAGGTCGCTTTTTAAACGTTTCCCATTTGAAATGGCCTATACGTTAAACGATCCGGTGAGAGCTGGAAGGGGAGGCAAAGGTAAAAGCCGTGGAATGAGCAGGGTAGCCGGAGAGAGGGCGCAACTTGTTTTTGCGACCGGGTCAGGGAAGGGGCCTGCA
>PVIY010044833.1:0-19474 GCA_004026745.1 Myrmecophaga tridactyla | reverse complement strand
AAGAAAGAAAGAAAGAAAGAAAGAAAGAAAGAAAGAAAGAAAGAAAGAAAGAAAGAAAGAAAGAAAGAAAGAAAGAAAGAAAGAAAGAAAGAAAGAAAGGAAGGAAGGAAGGAAGGAAGGAAGGAAGGAAGGAAGGAAGGAAGGAAGGAAGGAAGGAAGGAAGGAAGGAAGGAAGGAAGGAAGGAAGGAAGGAAGGAAGGAAGAAAGAAAGGAAGGAAGAAAATAACAAGTGTTGGTGAAGATGCTGAGAAAAAGGAACACTCAACTTTTGCTGAGTTTATATTTAAGAATAAAAATGTTGTAGCTGCTGTGGAAGACAGTTTGATGGTTCCCAGAAAGTGAAGTATAGAACTACCATATGTAGGCAATCACACTACTAGATATATACCCAAAAGAATTGAAATCAGGGACGCAGAAAGACATTGGTACACTGATGTTCACGGTGGCATTATTCACTATTGTCAAAAGGTGTTCATCAACAAGGAAAAACAAAATGTGGTATATACACTCAATGGAATATTATTCAGCCATGAAAAGGAATGAAGTCCTGATAACATGCGACAACATGGATTTTCCCAGAAGACATCAAATTGAATGAAGTTAACCAGACACAGAAGGACAAATTTTGTATGGTCTCATTGATCCAAAAGAATTAAAATAAGCAAACTCATAGAGTCAAAATATAATTTACCAGGGGATGTGATGGTGATAAAGAACGGGAAGTTAAGGCTTAAAATGCATAGGATTCCAGGTGGTAAAATGGTGGCTCAGTGGCAGAATTCTTGCCTGCCATCCCAGATACCTGGGTTCAATTCCAGGAACCTGCCCATGCCACAAAAAAAGACATTCAGTAGTAATATTTTAAGGGGGTGTGAGGGTAGTTCCGTGGTAGAATTCTCATCTGCCATGCAGGAGACCCGGGTTTGATTCCCAGTCCATGCACTTCCCCAACAAACAAACCAACAGAAACAAGCAAACAAACAAAAATTCAACAAATGGTGCTGCAATAACTGGATACTCACATGAAAAGAATGAAATGTGACCCTGCCATATAGCATACCAAAAAAAAAGTGCATAAGATTCCTATTTGGAATGTTGATAATGTTTTGGTAATGGCTGGTGGTGATGGTAGTACAATGTTATGAATGCAAATAACAGCACTGAAGTATAGATCTGAAAATGATTAAAAGGAAAAATGTTAGATTATATATATGGTGACAGAATAAAACATTTTTAAAAATCATGGAACGGCACTAAACAAACACTGAATCAGGGAGGACCGTGCACCTCAATTAATAATGCAGTTGTAAAAATGTGCTATTGTCGATTGTAACAGCTGTTCCAAAACAATGCAAGTGGTTAGATGTGGGGTGATGACTGGGAATCCCATAATCTGTGCATGATTGCTCTGAAATACCACAACTTCTCTATTACAAAGAAAAAAAATTAGAAACACACACATAATCTAGAAATATGAATGAACAGTACAACATTTTTTTAAAAAGATAACGCATAAATTTTATAAATTCAATTTCTGAAATCTATGAGTAAGTCTGGGAGAAAACCAAAATGGAAACATTTTGTAGATTTTTCTGACCATGTAAATGTCTAGCGACATTTGATGAACAGATTACATTGGAAATAGAAATTGAAATGATGTGACAAAAACATCTTTAATAATTTTATTTAGCCATATCTATACTAGTTTTGTTTTAAACTTCCAAGAACTAAATATTCTTTCTTTAATTTTTCATTTAATCAAATAGCCTATGGGAGAATACTATTTGAACATTGATTTACCTATGGCCTATCTTGTTATACTAATGGATTAACTTAGTATTATACCAGGAGAAATTGGATAAGGGTGATAATGTGATTAATTTAATTAGCCACCACTCATTTACAGAGCAGGGAGAAGTGAAGAATATATGCATGCCTCAGCCCTACTGCTTTTTTTATGAGTAAAGTGAATTTCTTTATATCCTAAGTATTCAACCAGAGCTCTATTCTTTAATTAACTATACTGTCAAGATTATCTAATGCTAAAACTTTATATATAGGATTTCACAATAAATAGAACCACACCAGACCATAAATCCAAACTCTTGTAGACCATGACTTATGAATGAGAAAGCGGAGCGGGTGTATTTTGTAATGGTTAAAAATGAAGATTCAGATGGCCTCACTGAATCAGGGCCATAGCAAGTAGGAGTCATGAGACCCTGAAAAAATTGCTTTACTTTTCTAAGCTTACGTTTCCTCATCTGAAAAGTGTAAACAATGATTGTATATTCTTGTATGGGTTTGGGGTAGGTAATAGCAAAAAATCAAGATTTCACTCTTAGCACAGGTTCAGGAAAATTATAAGCTCTCAAAAATGATAGCTATCATTCCAAAAACCCTTACCAAAAAACAAACTGACCACATACACATTACTTTGACTGCCGAAAGGAATGTATATATCTAGTACCCATACACACTGTTTAAATAATCCCATACATCTGAAATTTCAATAGCTCTGTGTCAAGTGTCTGAAATTTGGAAGTGTTCGTCCTTGAGGGAAAGTGAAATGCTTAGGGGAAATAAGACGGACTGGAGAGGAAGAAAATAGAGAATTGAAGATGCAAGTCTTACTAGGACCCAGGCACTATCTTTAAATTTTGTATGCATTGTTACAGTTAATGTTCAAACCCAAAGTGGGGTTGAACAATTATGATTCCCTTTTATGCATGAGAAAACCTGGATGTAGATAAATGAATTAAATGACTTCCAGTGAATAATTAGCTAGTGGGTAAGATGGGATTCAACTGCAGGTCTATTGGACCCTGACCTGACCCATATTCTTTATAGCTCTATTATACTGCCTCTTGCAAACTAAATTCTAGACATATATTTGGATGGACTCATGGGTGGAGAAATAAAAACATGGGTCTTAAGACTGAGAAAGAAATCTGTCTCATCCATGGCAACTGAGGGGGAGAAGGTGGAAAGAACAATTTCATCAGATGATTGGGTGAGATGGTGGGGGATTAGTAGTTGAAAGCTTGCTAGGGTTTTGCATAGTAGGAACTTAATTTACGTCCCAGCTGTAACATTTCCCTTTTGTGGGTCATTGTCTGAGTATTTTCACCTAAGCTAAATCTCAGTTTTTTTACTATTAGAAAGGAAATAATAAGCATAGTTTTGAGAACCCACTTAAATACCTTTAAAGTATTTAGCATAGATTCTAATAAATAGTAATGTATGAATTATTGCTGTTATTGCTGCATTGTTTAAATATCAGAGGTAATTCATAACCTGAGAGACAAAGCCAGGGTGTAAGGAGTTGATAAACATGAAGAACAAAAGCTTACCTTGTGAGAATAGATATAATAGAGAAATGGATGATAAGATATAGACACAATCAGATTGCGATTCAGTCATGCATGCTAGATTTTATAGCATTAGTGAAAGCAATCTCCATAAACACATATTGGATAAAACACTGCAAAAATCTAAGAAAATTGGATTAAAAAAAAACTAAGAAAATTTTCTCTGCATTAATAAGTTCACAGCATTTGTGTATTTGGCAGGAATAATATCTCTGACTTCTGCATGGTAAACTAAAAATTTTAGTACTGGCTAACTTTATCATTAAAGTCCTGATATCTCACAGCTTTACAAAGTGATGAACTAAATAGTCTGATGAATTCATTCACCTTGAAGTATTAGCATGCACAGACATTATTTACATACCGAGAGGACTCTAAAGCCTCAGTTTATACTTTCTTCATAATAATCTCGATAAATATCTGTTGCATTTAATTTCACTTCAGAAACTTTGATAGGTAAAAAAAAGTAAACACGATTTCCTCATTTTATAGTGATATCTCTATATAAAGGCTTGGAGAGATATCCATGGAGTATGGGAATCAGAAAACCAAGGGAAACTTGGGACCTATCAATGATATTCTCCCCCATTGAAGGGGGCATGTCTCCATCGCCATGCTCAAGTCCTTTGGCAGCCTTTGCTTCTGAAAGAATGCCCTTGAGAAGCACTTTATTCAATGATCTAGGCAGCCAGAGGGTTTCTTGGAAGTCACATGAATCCGGAAATAAGTATATTTATCTCAAGGGACAAATGCAGCCTTGGATATAAAATTAGCAACCAAATGATCCTGAGTTCTGGAGTCAGATAAACCAGGATTTCAATTTTAGCCTTGTTATATACAATCTCTGTGATCTGGTCCAAGTTAATTAAGAGACTCTTTAAGCTTCAATTTCTACAACTAAAAATGGTAATAGAAATAGCAAAGTGGAATTATCCAATTCACAATTAATTCAGATGATATTGATAATTGTTAACAATTCAAACTAAATATGTTCACATGTGTCCAGATCAAATTCCTTTAGCTCGGGTAAGCTCACTACTTAATATCAAATTACAAAAACTCCAAGTAGCATTAATTGTTAATTAAAATTATGTGTGTCCTACAGTAAGCAACTCAATATATTTTAGCCATTCCAAAAGCTAAGATTAAAAGGTTACAAAATTGTACTTCTACTAATTAGATGCAGTGAGTCTTGAAAAGAAAATAATTCTATTATGAAAAATGTTTTGATACCAATGAAATAGCTAATAATTTTACTATTCTATTTTGGTCTATTTTGTTAAGTGCAAAAAAGATAAAAATCTTGTTTTTAAAGGTCAGGTTACATTAGCTGACATGGAAAAATGTAGACTACAACATCAAATTCTAGTAGGATTTTTGTGCTATACATAGAGCAAAAATTATTATACACTGGAGCACTCTGGTAATATTCCTTCCAGTTTTAGTCAAGATATTGTTTGGCACTGGAGTACTGAAAGTGATTTACTATAGATATCAATTTTATTTTCTGATATGGCCTTTATTGAAATTTCACTAGTATTTCTCCCTTTATGGAAATGCTCCTTCCTCTTAGGAAAGGTATGAAGAAATTGCTGGCTATTTGTCATGTAAAATACTTATATTATTTCTTTCTATTGTCTATGAAAAAAATTCCACATACAACCTAAAATCTAACTCTGAATTTTTACAGCTGAGAAAAACCTTGGAAATGAAATAGAAATGAAAATATAGTATTTCCAATTATCAATTCTTAGAAAAGTAAAGATGCACACCCAAAACACAGAAGTATTTTATAGCCACATACAAATGGAGGAGAAGAAAGAAAGAATGTGCTTATTCTTGAAACTGGCGACAAGGATAAGGAAGTATTATGACTTTCAACTCTCATTTGCAGTGCTTCTACCTCAAAGCATCATCACATATCATAAGTTCATGTTCTGCAACAGTAATGATGCAGTTTCAAATAGAATGGGACAGGAAAGTGAGCCATGTGAAAAAGCAGCAGGAAATTGTTTCATCAAAATATAACTTCTTGTAGGAAAAGAATGTGATAGGAATCTCACTGCACATAAAACAAGATATTTAGACACGGGTAAGTTGACATTTCAGTCATTCCAGGTCTTTGTAGGCAATTATCTCACATGTGAATTAAATTCTTGCAGCTTTTTGCATAATCACATATTGGTTTATATGATAGACTTGAATTCATATATTGAATCACAAACTGTGAGCCAAATGTATTTGAAATATTTTCACCTGTTTTGCATGCATGTAGTCCGAATATATGCAGGGAGACTATTAAGCGTGGTCTTTTGGTATTATAATATGAAATATATTAAAAGAGAGAAACAAGAAAAAAATGTTCACTTTCTTTGTCACTTCTGCTGGGATCATATGAGTAGAGCTTGGGTCTAACTTCACTTTGATATAGAACAAGCGTGACTATGCCCGGATTATTTTATCAACTTTATTTAGGCTCAATAAATTCTGCCCATTTAAATTATCTACTAATGGACATTTGTTGTGTTTCCAGTTTTGAGCTATTGTGACTAAAGCAGCTACATTCAGGAACGTGTCTTTGCATTGACATTCACTTTCATTTCCCGTGTGTAAATACATAGAAGTTGAATGGCTGGGCCATACAGTAGGTATATAGTTAGCACTTTAAGATACTGCTAAATAGTTTGCCAAATAATTATTCCATTTTACATTCCCACCAATGGGTATAAGACTTCCAGCTGCTCTAAATACTCATCACCATTTTGTATTGTCAGCTTCTTTGATTCTATCCATTCTCATGGGTATGTATTGGTCTCTCACTGTGCTTTAATTTGCATTTTCCTGATGACTAATGATGTTCAGCATTTTTCATGTGTTTATTGAACAATAATATATCTTCTTTTGTGAAGTATCTGTTAAATATTCTGCTCATTTTAAAATTTGGTAATTCGTATTATTATTGAGCGGTAAGAAGTCCTTATATATTCAGAATGCAATTCCTTTGTAAGATATATCATTTCAAATATTTTCTTCTGCTCCATGGCTTTCTTTTTCATTTTCTTAGCAATTTTCAAAAGAACAAATGTTCTTAATTTTAACAAAGGCAATTTCTCAAGCTCTAGGGTCCTTGTAAAGCAGTTGAAAATTGTTTTCCTCCATGCTGTTTAAATCAGCATATACATATTCTGGTTTCTCATTCAAACGTGAACATATTCTGTTCAGATTTCTCTAACACTCTCTTCTTCCAATTTTCTACCTGCTCTGCCATACTTTACCTCACTGAACCTAAAGAACACAGGCCTCTGTTAGCAACCAACATTGAAAGGACTCACAAATCCACAACCCCTTCCTCTCTGTCTCACAAAAGTATTAAGGGAAGAGCACCAGACTGTCCCTTTTTGTTGAGTTTTTTGGCCCATTTTGACTACAAGCAACTTTTTTTTAAAAGATTCAGATCATCAGAACCAGGATCAACTTTAAGCAAGACAAGAAGAGGATGCTCTAGCCATGCCAAATTTTACAATTTAAAACAAATATAATTAAACCAATGCAAATAAATAAATAAAGGAGCAAACAAGAATAGCACAGTTTTATGAAGAGGAAAAGCCCCCAACTGCCCCCAGTTAGGAAAAGGAATTATTTTGCATTATTGTATATAATGTATCTCAATTCTAGAAAAGTATACATATATATGATAAATTAGATGATGAATTACACTTTATAAAACATAGCAAAAATTCCAAGTGGACTCTCAAGCTAAGCATAAATTATGACAGAATAATTATAATATAAGTGGAAGCGTTACAAATTGATAACATTTTAATTTTTGATACAATTAACTGAATGCTGCAAAAAATATTGCCAGGTTCAAATAAATAAAAGTTTAACTTTTGTATAATAAAAATAACAAAATTAAAATTAACAGAAATCTGCCCTCAGATGCATTAGCTTTTAATATAAGGGAGTTAATGCTTATAATGAGTAATGAGCTAATATATGTATATAAAATATGATCTGAAAAATAATTTATGATAAATTTATATAATTAAATATACAGTAATAATCAAGGAAATTATACCAAAGCAGGTTTAGGATACAATTCACAATTTTAAAATATATTTAAAATTACGTTAGCATGTGAGGTTGCCAAGGATGCTACCGAGGATGTAATGAAACCAGTATTCTTAAGCACGGGAAGCAATGTTGTAAATGCATGTAGATATTTTGGGGGAACACTCTGGCAGTATACATGAAGAAAATTCATAATATTTGTATCATTTGATATTGGAATTGATCTGAAATAAATAAGTCAACTGAAAAAAACAAGAAAATGAAGGTTCTATGTATACACTTATAAAGTAATAAGATAATCTCAGGATGAAAGACTAAAAGCTAAGCACAGCAAAATACAACAGCAACTCCAATAAGGGTATGACCAATTAAACTTGGGTATAACAATTTAATAAAAATTATTACGCAAGTCTTTCAAATAATTACTCCCAGCACTATATAAAAAGTGGAATCACTAATATTTGTCAAAACGTCACTATTTAAGGAGATTTCATATGTCACATCTGACACTCAAGCAACCACATAAAACAGTCATGAGTGACATAGTATAGAGGTTACAATCTTGGGCCTTGACTTCCAACATGAAAAAGTTGGAATGGCCATAGCCCAAACACTCCTAAAGAGAGGGATGGGAAGAGCAAAGGTAATGGTGGAGTTGTACAAAAAAGATAAGATTTAACAAATGAATATGGCTGCTGAATCATTAAATTGATACCTCTTTTAGTCTCCAGTATCTTAGAACAGCTTGAAGTAAAACCCTAAAATTTTGGAATTGTAACCCATGTCAAGTTCTGAAATATGTTCTACAACTAATTGTGGTGTTATGCTTTGAAATTTATTGCTTTTTTGTATATATGTCATTTTTCACAAAACAAGTCGAGTGTGATGATAAAAAAATATTTTTGCCTTCTGGCCTCCTTTATCCTGGAGTAGATAGAAGGAAAAATCTGAGGCTCGTGTAGTGGCCCATGACAAACTCTGGGATCTGTCCTGTAACTACTTGTTGAAGAGTGCTTTGAGAACTATTGCTTTTTTTCTTTTTTTGCTTTGTATGTATGTTATATTATACAATAAAAATGTTTTAAAAAAGTTTTGGGCTTTGAAAGTAGACAGGTAGGATTCAAACCTCAGCCTCAAGTCTCATAAGCTATGAAACTTTAGGCACCTTATTCATCCTCTCTCTTATCCTTGGATTTCTAATCTGCAGAAATAAGAATAATAATCAGACCTACCCCTATGAATTCTTATGAAAATTAAATAAGTTAAGACATTAAATTGATTACAAGCAGCTGTTATTATTCCATTGGTCAGATAATGAGACAAACCATCAGAAAAGATACTAATTGTCTAATATAACCGATTTTGCAAGTGTCAGAGTCAGAATTTAAATGCAGGCATTTATATACCACAACTGTCACAAATATAATATGCTATTTTCATCTTCATGTGGTTATATACTACTTCAGCAGAAGAACATAAGATCACAAGAAAATCATCATATGCATGTTTTTAAACCCCCCCCATCCCAACTCCTAGCATTGTGCAAAAAATGTGGTACGGATAAATAGACCCTGAATGAATGGTGTTCATTAAATTAGTGACTCCTTTGGCACTGATTCTAACAAGGTGGTTGAGATAGTTTAAAGTGCCCCAGTATGAACTTTCTCAACTTACTTCACTTTTGCATAAAAGGCTTCTTATAGGTTCACCTTCCTTTATTATTTCCAGTAGAGATAAATGCCACCATTTTATTGGTGATTTACTTCAATTCCTCAAGGCTGAGGACCTTATAATACCTCCACACATCTAATAAGCTGTTCTAATTACATGCCTTATGATATAATAAAAATGAGAAATGCAAAATTTCAATTTCATAGAATATAGATGGTATGAGGAAAAAGACTGGAATGAAATAAACAGAAAATTTAGTGGTTACTACTTTAGCATTATGACATAATATGTGAGCTTTTAATCTTATTTATGGTTTTACTACTTAAAGAGAATTAAAAAAAAGTAAAGAAGCACAGGAGGGGATAAAAAGCTGGTAAGGGTCTTGTAATAAATCATTTCCTTTAACTGCCTATGTAGTTTATTGTACTCTGGAAACATATCTTTTTATTGACCAGATGAAAATCATAAGGCTTGATATATGATTTATTTTAATCTAATGAGAATGCATTCTCTTTCAGTTTTGTCTATTTTACATTTTTCCTGTATCTTTTTCAAAATTAGTGGACATTTTACTGCATAAACATAAAGTTCATGAAATGCTTTAAATATGTTTTTTGTCACTATTGTGGAATTGCTACAGTGCCAACAGAAATAATGATTGTAGGATAATTTTAAATTTTTCAAATTTTTTCATTGGTTCAAAACTCTATTTCTCAATAGCACCAAAAGTCTGTGACTATTTCAAGTAGTCCACAATAATTCATTTTACAACCATGAAAATGATATTGAGGTAATATTGTGATGAACCATTTAAATTATTAAGGATAAGTCAATTTATCAATTGACTCACCTATATTGGGTTAATTACAAATAAGAAGATATGATCACTGATGCAAGAATTTGCTTTGGACATATGTCTTTTTCTAGAAAAATTTCATGAAGAAAAATATATTTTTTAATATGAAGCCTGCTTAGCTGTCAGTAAGCTGAATGGAATAATTCTCAAACTTAAAAAATATTTTATTAACATTAGGAACCAGTGATATTCAATTCTTGCATACAGCTTCCTACTTTATTGTAGGATCTATGTGTTATTAATTATACAACTTCTGAACAGATTGTCCTTTACACAGCTCCAATACAAAAGAAGTGGGGGGCGGGGAAGAAATGCTCAGCTCTCTCTCAGTTTCAAAACAATTGTGGACTATAGTCTTGAGTTCTTGTCTAAGGTAAAAAGCAATAACTGCATTTATAAGTTTAAATTGTGCTCGATCAAGGACATATGATTAAATGGATTTCTCTCTCTCTCTCTGTCCTATTAACTCCTGTAACCATTTAATGTCTTTCTCAGGGTATTTACTATACATAGATATTATATTAATTTAAAAACTTGATTTACAACTTCTTTTTGAGATAGTCTAGCATTTGAGGGCAGTAAATAACTTGTCCACATTTTGTATATACATTCTTTATGTAATTTTGCCTTAGTTGCCATCCCAATGCCTCTTCTCAAAGAATCTGCTGTCACCGTCATTGCTGGCTGGACACTGAGCCACGTAAGCCCAAAGGTCAGCCACACCAAATTGGATTGAGGAGTGGACACCTGACTGATTGGGTCAAGCTGATACTCTTAGCTACAAATTAGAACACAAGACTCAGGAGTAGACACTGCATTTCTAAGGGCATATACCTTGAAATGTGGTGAATGCCTTCATTTCCTATGCCTGCCATAACAAAGTACTACAAATTAGATGACCTAAAGGAACATAAATTTTCTGTCACACAGTTTTGGAAGCAAGAAGTCTAAAATTAAGATGTCTTTCAAAGCTTGTAAAGGAAAATCTAGCCCATCCGTCTCTCAGGGCATTTGGTTAGGGCTGGCATAGAGTTATCTGCCTCAGTCATCAGATGGCATTCTCCTTTCTATCTGTCTCTCTTCCTGTGTACAAATTTCCTCTTCTTATAAACACATGAGTCATATTGGATTAGAACCAACCCTAATCTATTTTGATCTCATCTAAGCCTCTTCAAAGATTCCATTTCAAAATAAGATTCACATTCATAGGACTGGGGGTAAGTACTGAAAACAAAAAACTTTTGAGGACACAATATCAATTCAGAACAGTGAATAAGATGAAATTTGGCAACAAACATTAGGAGAGCATGTGTACTATTGTTTAAATGAAAAGAGCCAAAGGGCACAGAGAAACAGAAAAAAAGAACATTCAGTGTGAACAAATACAAAGGATCGTGTAATACCAAGTATTTGTTTCCTAGCTGCTCGAAAACAAATACCATACCATGGACAGGCTTAAACCATGGGCATTTATTGGCTTGAAGTTTTGAGGCTAGGAGAAGTCTAAAATCGATGTGTCAGCAAGACTTTGCTTTCTCCCAGAAAACTGTTGTTCTGGGGCTGGTGACCCTCCGTCCTTGGCTTTTCCATTTTACAGCAATGCACATGGTAGCATCTTCTCCTTTCTCTTCTGGGCTGTATTGACTTTCAACTTCTTGATTCCTGTGGCTTTTTTTTTCATCTTAAACAACCAAGTAAATTCTCTCTAAACACATTACAGTTGTCATAGCATCAAACATAATGCATAGCTTTAGAATAAATGTCACTCCTTTTATTAGACTTTACGTGCATTGTATTATACAATGTTATACCAAGTTTAAGTTTCAAGCAAAGTGAAATTTCTAAGAATTGCCATATTTGCTTACTTCTTTTGATGTAGTTGTGATCATTTTATATGTCAAAAGGTTAGGCTATAGTTTCCGAACTTATTCACTTAAATACCGATCTATGTATTGCTGTGTAGGTATTTGTAGATGTGGTTAACATGTACAACAAAATGGCTTTGAGTAATGGAGATTATCCTTGATATATAGGTGGGCGTGGCTTCAACAGCTTCAGCACTATAGCCCTTTTATAGGGCATCCCTGAAGGACAATGGTAAAGAGAAATCTTCTCAGTAACAGAACTTTGACCAGTGTACCTGGTTGTTCATTGTATGTGGAAGGTGACAAGTCAGGTGTACTATCATATACCACTTTTTGGGCTGTGGCTGAATAGATAGAGACATGTTAAGAACATGATTGGAAAATTGGTGACAACGAGATCTGGGCATCAGGAATGTGGATGGACCTCTGAATTGACAAAGAATGTGAAGATATTTGTGTCCCATGTAAATGCTTATCAAAGGGTAACTTTGCAGCAGAGGAAACCTGGGATAAGCAGATGAATAGGCTGACTTGTTCACTGGAAAACAGTCAGCCTTTTCACCTGCCCCTCATGGCATTGCCCAAAGGGCTGATGAACAAAGTGGCCATGGTGGCAAGGATGGGTGTTATACATGGGCTGACCTAGCAATAGCTATTGCATACCTAACCTGCCAGCTGCTGAAACCAATGTTGAGTCCCTGATATGGAATCAAGGTGAATAGCCAGCTACCAACATGGAAGGGGCAGTGCTTTGTTCTTACTGTAATGAATAGATATTTACTCTGGATACAGATTTTTTTTCCCTGCCCACAATAACTTCTGCCAAAAATGCCATCTGTGGAATTGCAGAATGCCTTTTCCTCCATCATGATATTGCACACAACATTGCTTCTGATCAAAAAATTCACTTTAAAGTCAATGAAGCGCAGCAATGGGCAGACTTCTGTCAACTTGGGGTAGTCACGTTTTATTTAGAGAAAGAATTTATTCAGGGTGGGCATTTAAGGTGGACGATAATAGGAATTTCAGAGCTTGCACCAGGAAGATTTTGGAGGAAGTGAAACATAGGAACGTAGGACAATGGAACATAAGTGCAACATATTGTGAATTATAGAGTTTGGGCAAGTATAAATGATCCTAGAGTCTTGCTCATTGACTGCAAAGGAAGGAAACAGGAATGAGATGTAAGGTTCATTTAATATTGATGATGTCTTGGAAGAGAGATACCTCTAAACCTAGTAGGGTTCACCTATTTTGCGGTGGTTCCCATGTTTGACAGCAACTTTTAAAAAATTGGCTAGAGGGCCTCACCCAAAAAAAATATTTAATAATTCATGTATCGGACAAAAGAGCTAAAATAACCATAAAACTCCCCAAGTGATTCAAATATAGAGTCAATGTTGAGACTATTGAGCCATGGTCTGCAATACATCTCAAAATTAGCAGATTGGCATTTATATTGCTTCTGGTCAGCTGCTGTATGCAAGGTGTAGAATGGAAGGCAGTAAAATTAAATTAATTGAATTTTTGTGCTTCTTCAATTAAGGGAAGGGCAAAGAACCTATCCACAATTAGGTTTTCTCACTTGAATATCTGAGGGTTTGTGCGCTCAATAACTTCAAGATAATTCTAGACCAAAGCTCTCCTCTAAGATGTAATCATTTTAGGGGTTGGTGTACTTTGGTGGCAGTTTAATCAATGAAAGAAACTGGGTCTTAAAAAAATTAGCTTGATAAGAAATTTCAATATCCTCAGCAGGTTTTGAGATCACCAAATACAATTAGAGAAGAATCTAGGTCATTTTAGAGAATATATACTTAGGACTAGAAATAATCAATACAAGATATTAGGATTCAAGTGAGTACTCAGTGATATTTATAATACCAAACTAAAGTATTTTTATAGACATAGGTAATCAAATTTCTGTTGTCCTTACCAATTATGTGGGCTTAATGATCTAGCAATATATTATCTTCTAGAAGTAAAATTGTAACCTCCAGACACTTGGGGAAAAAAAGACTTACATGGAATGAAATCATTGGCAATGCAGAAAAAGTTTATGCTTATAGAAATAAAATATTTGTAGTTTTTTTATTAAGTACTTAAAAAGGTCATAGATTCTAAAGCAAACATATAGCATTTCTAGACATTAACTTAAGATGTTAGCTAAGTGGGGAATAAAAAAGTCCAATAAGCATATATGAAGATGCTCAAGAGTAAGAATCGATCTAATGCCACAATGAGATGACACTATGCAATCACTAAACTGGGTACAATTAAAAAGAATTATAATACCAAATCCTGGCAAGAAAGTGGAGTAATTAGAACACTCCTTCACTGTAAATTATTGCAATCACTTTAAGAAACGTGTCAGTTTTTGCTAGAGCTAAAAAAAAATACCTACCCTTTGAACTAGCAATTTCACTTTTAGATATATTCCCAGGAATACTGAGTTCATATGTCCACCAAAAGACAAAGGGAAGTAGATAGCAGTCTTATTCATAATAGTCTAAATGAAAAATAACCCAAATTTCTCTCAAAAGTAGGATGCATAAATAAACTATTGCTTATTTATAAAATGGAATACTACACAGCAATGATAAATTTTTTTAAAAACTAGTTAGATATAACAAGGGTGACTCTAACAAACATAATGATGAGTTAAAGAAATTAGACAGTCCCAAAACATTGCATGATTTTATGCATGTATGTATGTATTCATTTATTTTGGTTTTGAAAAGCAGGCAAAACCAGATAATGGAAATGTTTGTTAGTTTGATTGAGTTGACAGTTTCACAAGACTATATCTTTGTTAAATCTAATCAAATTGCACAATTTAGTACATTTCAATTACATCTCAATAAAGTTGAAAATGCAAAAATAAAACAGGAAAAACAAGTTATCTCAGGTGATAAAAGCCAGAATGATGATTGCTTCGTCAGAAGGATATTGACAAGGAAAGATCCAAGAGAGGCATCTGGGACTGATAATGTTCTGTATATTTATCTGGTGTGTGTGTGTGGGTATAAATTCATCAAGTTGTAGTCTTAAGGTTTTTGTATTTATCTCAATAAAAATGAAAAAAAATTAAAAAGCCTTTCGGAGTCTCCATCGATATTAACTTACACCACGTTTTTAGTGGTGAACTGTAAGTTATATTTTAAAGGATGAGGCAATAGAAGTTGCTGGAGTTGATTCATGAAAAGATATGAGTCAGGAAGATTTCCTGAGGTTTCACCTGAGCTAATGGGTGAATGGTGATGTTGCTAAAATGGAGAATAATGGATCGGAAGCAGTTAAGTAGGGAGGGGAAAGGAAAAGGTGTGATTTTTTTTTTCTTTTTTGTAGATATATTATTTTGAAAGGCCTATTAAACATCTAAGAAGACATGTTGAATAAGAAGTTGAAAGTATGAAACCAGAGTTAAGTGGAATCATCAGAAAAGGAGGGAAAAAGCCAGAAGCCCAAAGCATGTAGATAGCATTTAAAGCCTTGGGATCAGATGAGCTCATTTAAGGAATTTGTGTTCAAGAGTTAAACACTGTGGCACTCCACTAGCTCATAGTTACATTTAGGATTTATCAAAGTAAGCCAAGAAGTGATGGCCAAAAATATGTAAAGAAAATAAGGAGGGTATGATGTTTCAGAAGCAATTGAAATGTTGTTTAAAGGAGGTGGGGGTTCAATAATTCTAATACGATCCTTGCGTAATTAAGGAAAAAGGGATCTAACTCATTCAGTCATTAAGGACCCAAAACAGAAAGATTGTGTTTTCTTTCACATTATCTTCTAAGATCACCCTGGACACCAATGATTACTTGGCATATGGAGGAAAAGAAAGAGGCTCAAACTTGGCAGAGTTTTGTATGCCAAACCTAGAGACAGAACACATCATTTCTATCCACTTAATCCTGGACACAGCTCCATTAAATGACCAAATCCAGCCACAAGAAAGGTTGGGAAATAGAGCATAACTTTGAGCCCCTGTGGCCAAATAAATTGGTTTGGTGAGAAGCCAGCCAGTCTCTACAACAAATACCCAAATTCCCTCAGACTTGCTTATAATTACTACTACCAACTTTTTCCTTCTTTATGTCCCTATACGTTCCTATTATATTCCATATAATTTGCTTAATGATAAAATTACATATCTGCCGGAATCAAATGCATTTTAGGCTCTTATCTCCCTGAGTGTAAGCAAACAAATCCGTGTAGAATAGGGACTTCCTGATGACATTTTAGTGACCATCTAAGTTAGTGTACAATTTGGCTAAGCACATCTGGATGGATCTTGCAGTTTGGCCCCTGCCACCATTCTAATAACCAGTGCTGAGTCATGGTTCATTTGATTTTGTTATATACACATACACAGAGGGAGTGACTTCACTAGCAGAGATTCTTTGAGCTGGGAAAATGCACTTAGCTCTCCAAGCCATTAGGTTAGGTAAGGGTAATGTACTTCACAGGGCTGTTGTTGAATGTTAAATGTGGCAATGTAAATAAAAGGCATTTCAAATAACAAAGAGTGCACTTAAAAGAAAGTATCATTTCTTTCATTTTTGCTTTGCATATTTTCATGAGCAGTTTATTTTTTTCTTGACCAGATGTACATACTTAATACTTTTTAATTGTTACTATGAACCCCACCAGTACCTTTACCTTGGTTTATAATGCAATACTGCATGTACTTAATTTTCTTTTCCTCCCTAGGAGTGGAACAGTGTAAATATTCTGGTTGCTTCCTATAAAAAAAGCAGAGGGTTTATTTATTCTTGCTGCTAATTATTTACTGGGCTTGCAGTGGATGGCCGAAGTGATTCTGGCCCTCAGAAACAGAGCATCCTTGAATTTTGTAATCTCTAAATTACTGACAAAGTAGCCTAAAAATGTATTGTTAGTACTTATTCTCTAATTTAATTTCTTATCATTGAAATTGTATAAACATATAAAATATTAGAAGTTATTACTTAGAAATTATTGCAATAATTTTTCTTAAATGACTTGCAGTTCATTAGTGAAAATAACATGAGTTTGTGAGTTTGTTTTATATAAACATATGGCCTTTGGACAGAAACTTTGAAGTACAAAATGCTAGTAGCACACATATACATATATATATATTCCTATAGACCATATATCTATGAATATACACATATAACTGCATCAGTATATATTAAACAGTATGTACAATTTATTGATCAAATACCATGCCATCAAATTGAAATGTTTTCAAAATGAAATTCCATTTTACCTCATTAATGAAATAGCAAATGAAATTAAAGATAAAATATACACCAGTAGAAAATATGGAAATACAGGAAGTAACTAATAGTTTCCTAATCATTTGAACAATCTGGACATTAGTTTGAAATGATAAAAGGTAATATTCTGCTATAAATTTGGTTCTTTGCAGTCACTAAGGGAGACACACAAATACCATGGTGAAGTGCATAAAAATTGTTGGTGAAGGGTACCAAAATATGAGAGCAATACTTTTTATAAAATACATTTTGATGTATGTAATTTTGTTGTTTCTATGTTCTATCAATAAACAATAAACAATACAGTATATGCATTAATTGATGGGGTAAAGTTTCTCTGTTATATTTTCAATTTACTTAAAGACAGACAAATGGCAGAAATAAAATCATCAAGAAATCTTTTTTTCAGAGATTATAGCCATACATAATGTTCCTGTGCTTTCTGTTAAGTTTTAGAACAGAGTTGTTTTACAACATAGAAATTCCTCATCACTGCCTGCATGTACCCTAACCACAGCAGAACTTTACATAGCTCATCACTGTTTTTCTCCTGGCAGTATTTTCTTTAAGACTTCTGAAATAATGCCAACTAGTAAATCATTTTTATAGCACATGCATACTGAATATATACTACTAGTTTCTGAAAGTCCCATAAAACATTAAAGTCAATTAATAACCCTAATAATTGTGCACTGACCTTTCGAATACAATAAACCTGTATTTGGTTTGCCCATTAAAGAAATATAATAATACTTCCTACAAACTTATGCCCAGTTATGGTCAATGGGGTACATGTGGTATTTAGGAGGTAAAACAAGGAATAGGAATTAAAAAGGGATTCAGTTATTCCTGAAAGAAAATGCTAATGTTTTGCCACAACTTAATATGTGCTTGTGTTGGGAGTGTGGAATGTGTTAGATTAGTAAGAAAAACCCTTCATCTAAATGTCACACAATTCAGGTATACCTGGAGTTGAAAGGAAAATAAATCAATTTTAGAATCCAAGATGCACTACACACAGGAATTAGTTCTAGATGGTACTGTATGCATTAATTTCCTATTGCTGCTATGGCAAATTTCCACAAACTTAGTGGCTTAAACAACACAAGTTAATCTTATAGCTCTAGAGCCAGAAGTCTTAAAATCAAGAAGGTGGCAGGGCCCCATTCCTCTAGAGGCTCCAGGAGAGAATCTATTTCTTTGCTTATTCCAGCTTCTAGAGACCACCCACATTCCTTGGTTTGTGGCCTCTTCCTTCTTCAAAGCCAGCTTGTGCTATTGTCTTTCTTCTCTGACCTCAGCTTCCACCCTCATATTTCCTCTGACTCTGACTCTCCTGCCTTCTGCTAATAAGGATTCTGTGATTATGCGTGTAAATGCACAGATAATCTGGGATAATCTCACCAAGATTTTAACTTAACCACATCTACAAAATCATGTAAAATAACATGGACATCTTTGTAGAAACATTATTCATCTTACCACATTGGATAAGAAAATACATCATTTCTTTCAAATTCCTTTATTCTCAATATCTTCTCATGTGCTCCCCATGCCCTCTCAAAAGCATGACAACCTCTTCCTTGGCCTTCTGCACAGAGGCTATTTTTCATCACATCTAGTCAAGGTGATCAAAGTTTTTTATTCCAAACAACATGAAATGTTGAATAAACTCTTCTCCACCACATTTCATATAATATAGTCAACTTATTAGTGATGAGAGGAACAGATGAGAAAACCATAAAATGCTCACTATTTATTTCTTCAATATGTAAACTTTGAATGTAATGCTAAAAATAGTAAATGCTAGCAGGGTGTTAATATTTGTGACTCAGGCAGTCTCAGAGAGAATTCAAGAACTTGGTAATTATCCTGAGTGGTTGGGAGAAGGGCTTCAAAATGATTTGTTATTAAAGAACGCCAGAGGTAGAAACTTTCAGCCATGAACTCTACTGGATGAATTAGATCAGCATTTAATGCTTTCTGCATTACTAAATATTTTAACAGCTTCAATCACAAGAAAGAAATTAGACAATCCTTATCAATTGTCTGAAGATAACTGTTGAGAGTCTTGTTTAGCTGGCCTACAGAATTACTGAACTAATCAGGAAAAATGAATGTTGTTTATTTATTTATTTATAATTTTAAAAAGTTATTACAATGAGTTTACTTCACATGGTTTCAAATTGCCCTCGGGAATTGGAGACTCACTCTAAATGTAAGGAAATGCCCTTAAGCATTTTCTTCCTTTCACTATATTTACACTGTTATTCACTATGAATTATTGTGGTGCTAAGAAATATTATAAAAGAGTTTATGTGTTCCACTTATGAAGAAATATGCAATGAACATTTTTTTGTAAAAATTTAAGTATTTAAA
>PVIY010044832.1:0-19470 GCA_004026745.1 Myrmecophaga tridactyla | reverse complement strand
AGGTCCCAAGTACAGTGGAGTGGACAAGACCACATGCTAACCGTGATGCTGGGTCAATTACCCCCTCTGAGCTTCGGTTTGTACATTCAGAGGCTGAATCCAGCCTGCCTCCCTCACCACATTACTCGAAGACTCAGTGAAACTATCTACATGGAAGAGACTTTAAAGAACCCAAGACATTATGATCTATTGTTGCCACTCATCTTGGAACTTTCTGCCAACAACAGGTCTTCATAACCTATGATGTGCTGTGTTACCCTCATTCTCTCCTCAAAAAGATATTCTCTACATCACCTCCACCCCGAGCCCCAACTCTGGCTGCAGCCCCCTTCACGGAGCTGCCCGAACCACCAAGCATTCCTTCTCTTCTGCCCTGCTCCCTCAGACAGGACCAGGATTGCCCTCTGCACCTCTGGACTATGGGTAGGAGGGCCGCATAAATCCTCAAGAGCCATACAGCCAGAGGTCAACAGCTGACCTGTCATCTTGAGCCAGGTTTCTAACCACTCCAAGCCTCATGGTCCACATTTGCAAAAAGGGAACAACAAATCTCTGATGTGGTTATCATAATGAACGGAAGTGCTAAGGCGTTTAAAGTGTATAGAAGTGACTGATGCATAAAAAGGATAACAATACTATCACTTCTATGCATCCGATCTTCATTTCTAATGCCTCAATAATAATAACAACAACCAGAAACGACATTTATATAACCCTCTAGAACTCCTAAGGCACTTGTCACATACATTATTTAATTTGTATTTTATTTTAACAAAGCCTATTTTAACAAAGAGGCTACACTAGGGTTTTATTACTGAGCCTCAATCCCCTGGCTGGGTCCTCTCCTGGATTCTCCCAGCACGTTAGTCTCTCTCCCAGACCTTGGATCTTTGAGCTGGTGTCTGCCCCCACCCACCCATCCAAGGGTCCCCAGCCTCCTACCTGGCAGGAGGAGACCAGCCAACAGCAGTGCCATCATTCCTTGCCCTCCCACACACCCCATCCGGGGCGCCCTCCAGGAGCCCATCTTGGTCCACGCAGCCTTCTGACTGACGGCAGCTCATGGACACCTGGGTCCTTTATGCCAGGGCTGGACATTCTCTGGGCAGGAGTCACTGTGGGGAGGGGAGGAGAGGCGGAGGGGGTGGTGCCTGGGGGAAGTTGGCGTGGCAGGGAGGAGATGCTGTAATCAGCCCTCAGCATCTGCCAACTCAGCAGCAGCAGTGGCTGGAGTGTGGGGTGCCATGGCCATGGGTCCTAACGACTCCTGCCACCTGACCAACCTGCCTCTGGCTTCCCGTTGCCTAACCCGGAACCAGGCACCCCACCCCAAAGGCCATCCACTGACCTGCAGGGCCTCTTCCCTCCCCCTCCCCAGTGTTGGTCTGTCCCACTCCCCATCCTCCCTCCACTTACAGGCACAGGCACTTCAGCTTTACCCTCTGGGCCCTTGCCCAGGCCAGCCCTCCCGACCAGGGTCCCCATCACAGCTCCCCCATCCTTCCCCTTAACTTGGGGTTCCATCACTCCACCTCCACTTTCCTCCTCCAAGGCTCTGCCTTCCCCAAGCTGTCCCTGTTGTTGTCGCCCCGTTAGCATGCCTGCCTCACACTCAGGTTCTATCGTCAGTGAGAGAAACTTTTCCCAGATGGAAACTAGGCATGTATGTCTTGAAAACCAGCCCCCCGACCTCTCCGTTCAGTGGTGGGGTGGTCTCAAGACCCCAGGGACAGCAGGCAGGGTGCTGGGGGTTCTGGGGAGAGACCTGGGCTGGGTCCTGCTGGGTCCTGGTTACTCACAGGCAACTCACGGCCCCTCCCCCATGGCCGGTGCCCCTGCCTCCAATGGTGAGCAAGAGGCTAATCAGGCTAATTGGGAAGGTGGGGACCCCACGGCCAATTAGCTGGCTCCCTGGCCTGGGTGAGTGGACAGGAAGCAGCCAACTCGTGTTTAGGATGAACAAGGGCCAGGCAATAACCCCCCCTTCCCCCTAACACCCCTCCAGGATCCCCCCAAAATGAAAGAGTTGGAAAAGTGGGAAAGACAGGACCGAAAGACAGCCTGGGATGTGCTCAGAGGTTTCTCCTCCATCACTTTGGCCCTTGCCCCACCCCAGCCAATTAATTGCTCACCAGTATTGCCAAGAGTATCAGTATCAGGGGGAGGAGCCTGGGAGTCGGGTCAAGCTGTTCTCTCCCTCCCTGGGAGCCGGGCCTGGTGGAGCCCCTCGCCCACCTCACCCCAGACTTTCATTGACATCACTTCCCTGTGATGCAGCGCTATCCCCAGAGGCTTTGAGCCACTCTCTCCCTTCCCCTCCACCTCCAGACCTGCTTTGAAATGTTTTATATCTGCAAGCTGCTGGATGCAGCAGTCCCTAGCCAGATGTGACTGCTGAGCCCTTGAAATGGGGCTAGTACAACCAAAGAGCTGAATTTTTAGGTTTAATGAACTCGATTGAAATAGCCACATGCAGCCATCCAGCCTAACCCTTGACTTTCTGTCAGCTTTCATCAAGGGAGTGGGAAGGAAGGGGCCTGGGGAAGCAGCAGGAAGAGGAGGCAGTGGGGTTGCAGCCCCTGAAGAAGGCTAGTGCGGTGGGGCCATGGGGGGGGCCTCTGGCTTTAGAGTCAGACTAACGTGGGTTTAAATCCCAGCTAACCCCCTGGGCTTTGGGCAACTCACAATACCTTTCTGAACTTGCATTTCTTCATCACGTAACATGGGGATATTTTAAATAATGTCTGCCTTGTAGGATGTTTGTGAAGATCAAATGAGCAGACATGACTCCCAGGGGTGTGGACCTTCCTGGCAACATGGGACAGAAATCCTAGAATGAGCTGGAACTCAGCATCAAGGGATTGAGAAAAACCCTAGAATGAGCTGAGACTCAGCATCAAGGGATTGAGAAAACCTTCTCCATTAAAAGGGGGAAGAGAGAAATGAGACAAAGTGTCAATGGCTGAAAGATTCCAAACAGAGTCGAGAGGTTATCCTGGAGGTTATTCTTACTCATTAAGTAGATATCACCTTGTTATTCAAGAATTAATGGAGAGGCTGGAGGGAACTGCCTGAAAATGTGGAGCTGTGTTCCAGTAGCCATGTTTCTTGAAGATGATTGTATAATGATATAGCTTTCACAATGTGACTGGGTGATTGTGAAAACTTTGTGTCTGATGCTCCTTTTATCTACCTTGTCAACAGATGAGTAGAACATATGGAATAAAAATAAATAATAGGGGGAACAAATGTTAAATTAAATTTAGTTTGAAATGCTAGTGATAAATGAAAATGAGGGGTAAGGAGTATGGTATGTATAATCTTTTTTTTTTCCCTGTTATCGTTTTATTTCTTTTTCTGTTGTCTTTTTATTTCTTTTTCTGAATGGATGCAAATGTTCTAAGAAATGATGAATATGCAACTATGTGATGATATTGAGAATTACTGATTATATATGTAGAACGGAATGATATGTTAATTTTTTGTTTGTTTGTTCTTAATTTTTTAATTAATAAATAAATAAATTTTAAAAACAACAAAATTAAAAATAAATTTAGTTTGAAATGCTAGTGATCAATGAAAAAAAAATCAAATGAGCACTCATCCCAAGGATTAAGTGGGACAAGAGGTTTTTCTGGCACAGGCGCCCTGCAGTTGCTGCCGTGGTGTCTTCTCATTGGCGAGAGCAAATAGGACATTTTTTTAAAAATATATTTTTATTGACACATCTTTACATACATACATTCTGTACACAGTGTACAATCAATGGCTCATAATCTCATCACATAGCTGTGTATTCATCACCACAATCATTTTTTAGAACGTTTGCATCACTCCAGAAAAACAAATACAAAGAAAAAAACTCATACATCCCATATCCCTTATCCCTCTCTCTCATTGACCATTAATATTTCCATCTACCCAATTTATTTTACCCCTTACCCACCCTATGATTTATTTATTCCTTTTCCATACTTTCAATAGGATGGTTTTCACCCGTCCCGGGTGCGCTGTCTCCAAGTCTCCTGCCCAGTGACACTAGAAGATTCCCCTCTCTTCCCTTCCCTTCGAGACGGGCACAGAAGTGGAGACAGGGCTGCTGTCCTCCTGTGAGTCCCTCCCTGCCGCCCTGGAGTCTCAGGCCCTGGAGAAGGCGGGCGGGCGGGGAGTAGCTGGGAGGAGAGAGGTGCCGGGAGCCTTGTGGTGTGGAATGTGCTGGCCCATTCCTGAGCATGGGAGGAGAGCAGGCAGAGGAAGAGCAGGGCCTGTGGGGTATTCTTTTCCAACACAAACTTCCCTCACCTGAGCCAGGAGTGGCAAAGTGTGTCTTGTTGTCTCCCTTACATTCCTCCCGGGTGCCGTCAGAACCTTGCCTGGGCCAGCTGGGGCTGGAGGAGGAGGAGGAGGAGGAGGCAGAGTCTCTCTGGGCCTCCAGCCAGCGCAGCAGCCACCCACTCAGGCTCGTGTTTCGGCTGCATTCCTTCCTCTCCACTGCTCCCCTCCCGGCCACTCCAGCCACCTCCCTGGTCTGCCCCATTCCACGACTGCCCTGCAGTCCCCACATCTGTTCTCGCTCCTTGTATTATTCCTCTGCTGGCTCCCCCTGCGCTCACCAGCAACCTTCCTCCCAGCCCAAGCAGTGAAAACCTGAAGCCAATGGGGCTGAGGAGGGAAGGGAAGGGACGTCGGCGTAGGGCGCAGCCAGGGCTGGGGTGGTCTTCGGGCAGTCTGGCCTGTCTGACGATGCCCGCAGTAGCCCAGGCGGGTCCGCTGCCTTCCACAGCCATAGATTCTACCCCCACCCCCAGCCCGCAAGTGTCCAGTGCAGTGGATGGACTGGGTGAGAGTGTGGCGGCATCTGGCAGCCCCAGTCCAAAGAAAACCAAGCCTAAATCGGGCACCTCCCGGAAAGCAAGAGATCAGGGTCCTTCCCTCTGTCCACTCTAAGTCACTGCGTCCTGCCCCATGCAGCTGTCTGTCCTGTCCCAGGTCCAGGTCCAGGGCTGCACTTTAGAGGTTGCTGCAATGAGGAAGATGAATTATTTTTGCTGGGGATGCACAGCAGAAGAAAGAAGAAAGCTAAGGTGGGGCGGGGAGGCAGACACTTGGCTTCGAGGGGGAGGCAAGTCTTTTGGGGGTCCTTGAGCAGTGAGCAGGGAGCCCGCAGCTCAGGCTCGGGGTTCTGGTGGTGCTGAAGGTATATTAGAAATGGTGGCTGGCTTGGGTGGTGAGGATGGCAGAGATGCAGAGGAGAGTGGGGTGGAGGAATGGGAGATTGGAGGTGACCTCTAGCACCATGGGAGAAGGGCCTGGTCAGAGGGGAAGCCCGGGGAGGGAGCCACCCCTTACTGAGTGCTCAGGGAGCACCAGAACTCCTCCCAGGGACTCGGTCGGTCGTCTTGTGAAATCCTCACAACAGCTTTATGGGGTAAGTAATCCTTCTCCCCGTTTCACAGATAAAGAAACTGAGTGTAAATCATTTGCCCCAAATCAGCATGCTAACAAATAGAGGAAATTGGAAAGGACCCCAATCCAGGCCTACTGGACTTCAGAGCCCTGTGGGTCTCATAAGCTATGTAGCTGGCATCACAGTATAAATTCATGGTGGTGACTCACAGACAGATTTCAGAAGTTCCTTACACTCCATAAGAACCTGTGTAGAGTGTGCATTATAATAAAACCTCCAAGAGCTACATTACAGATTTTTTAAGCAGGAAATATCACCATAACAAGGTCCAGTGTCCAGGCTGCCGCTACTGCTGTGGAACAGATTTAGTCGTTTGTGTTTGAAAGCAGGAGAGAAATTTTGTAATTGTTCATTTCTTTGGTTAGAAGCCCTGTCTGAGCACCTTTTAAAACCTGCTGCACAATTTCCTAATATAACTTATGTAGACAGCTTAATTGAATACCATAAGTACATGGAACCTTGAGTAGGATATGAGATTTTGTGGGTTTGTCCAGAGTGATGCCTGGTTAAATCCCAGAGTGATTTGAACAGTGAATGAAAAAGTATTTGCAAAGTCCCCTTCAGGGAATGGTGAGAACGGGGGAAAATTCAACCTTCCCAAGTTGAATTCTTGATATTCTCACAAGCAGTGTAGACAACCATAGCTATAGGCTGAGCCCCCAGTCTTGGGGTTTGTTCATATGAAACTTAACCTCACAAAGGATAGGTCAAGCCTACTTAAAATTAAGCCTAACAGTCACCCCCAAGAGAACCTCTTTTGTTGCTCAGAGGTGGCCTCTCTCTCCAGCCAACACAACAAGCAAACTCACCACCCTCCCCCTGTCTACGTGGACATGACTCCCACGGGTGTGGACCTTCCTGGCAACATGGGACAGAAATCCTGGAATGAGCTGAGACTCAGCATCAAGGGATTGAGAAAAACCCTAGAATGAGCAGAGACTCAGCATCAAGGGATTGAGAAAACTTTCTCAAGCAAAAGGGGGAAGAGTGAAGTGAATGAAAGTGTCAATGGCTGAGAGACTCCAAACAGAGTCCAGAGGTTATCCTGGAGGTTATTCTTACGCATTAAGTAGATATCACCTTGTTATTCAAGATGTAATGGAGAGGCTGGCAGGAAGTGCCTGAAAATGTAGAGCTGTGTTCCAGTAGCCATGTTTCTTGAGGATGATTGTATAATGATATAGCTTTCACAATGTGACTGTGTGATTGTGAAAAAAAAAAAAAACCTGCTGCTCATCGGACCCAAAAGGAGAGGAAACTGGACCAGCAGTGGGGAGGAGGTGGACTCTTAATTCAGTCACAATGCAGTGTAAGCACTAGTCCCTTTGGGTTTTATTTCAAACCTTGCTGTGATATGAAAGGAAGTTTACAAGCCATGACATTGTTGCTTTTACAAAAGGACATTCTATTTATTTCCGCAGTAATTCTCGTGTCCTTTCAGTGGTGCTGTCATCGTGTGTGCTACCTTAACATTGTTTTGTTGTTGTCGTTGATTTTTGTTCTGGTTTGAGCTAGCATGTTTTATGTGTGAATTGTCTTTTACAATTTTTGTATGCTGTATATGGGCACCAAAAGAACCTGCAAAAGTTATCTTTTTCAATTGAAGGTGCACAAATAAAAGTTTGGAAAAGAAAAAAGAAAAGAACTTGTGCAAAATCCCTGTGTGTGTGTGTGTGTGTGTATGCGTCATCCTGGAAAGTCCCAGCTTTTGTCAAAGGGTCAAAACTCAAGAAGCCCTCCATGAGAGTCAGGGGCACTGTGTCCCTCCCTCTCAACCTTCTCTACTCTGTGTGTCACCCATGGACCCAGGAGAAGGCCAGGACAGAAGTTCTAGAACAGATGTTGTGTGAGGTGGGCCTCGGTAGACCTGGGCTTTAGGCTTGAGAAAAGGAAAGAAGGGAGCTGAAAACAAGACGAAACAAAGAACATATGAATAGAAGAAGCCTGAAAGAGGAGCTCATTTTGTGGCAGGAGACCACCCACCATGGGCTCTCTCTGCTCTGTTGAGCTGAAGGCATCTTCCTCTTGCCCTCTCTATTTCTCTATCGCACCTGCTTTGCCAGTGATGGACTCGTGTCTAGTAAACCACCCTTTCTCCCTCCTCAGGAAACTCACGCTCCTGCCCACTCCCAGTCAGGTATGTGCTCAGAGTTGTTTTTCCTGTCGTGGGGATGGGTGGACGCGAATCATCCACGCTCTTCGCTGGGTCCCTCTCGTGACCAAGAACCTAGAGGGAGAGGACGCACCAGCAAGCGCAGATCCGACACAGTCTGTGCTGGGATGGACCCTCGGCAGCTTGGGGATTCCGGGGTGACAGGCTAAACTGCTTCACCCGATTTAACTCTCCCTCTCTGCCTGCCCCTGGGACTGCCCCACTCACTTCCGGGGTGCCTTCCCTGTGACAGGTGATCTCTCCGTCTTTCCTGACCCTGCCCCCTCTGCCTTCTCCTCACAAAGGCTCTGCAGCACGTGACCTGCACAGCCCCCACCACGGGTTCCAAATGCGAC
Source organism: Myrmecophaga tridactyla (assembly GCA_004026745.1). Taxonomy (NCBI): domain Eukaryota; kingdom Metazoa; phylum Chordata; class Mammalia; order Pilosa; family Myrmecophagidae; genus Myrmecophaga; species Myrmecophaga tridactyla. The sequence continues at coordinate 11,495 of PVIY010044832.1, read as the reverse complement.
AGAAACTGTTTTCCACTGGCCTGTGGGCTCCCTGGCAGCAGTGCCCTGTGCCTGCAATTCCAAGAGCCTGGCCTTGGTAGGTGCCTGATGGTTTTCAGGAGTAAAGGAATGAGTGAATGCGTCCAGGCCAGGCCTCCCCTTCCACCTGACCCTGGAACACATCTCCCCCATCTCTGGCTTCGTACCCTTCTCACCACTGCTCACAGCCTGGTGCTGGTGGGGGGCACCAATGGGAAGACCTTGCCTCCAGGAGCCCTCAGGCTGGCAGGCAGCAGGGGTGGGTGGTGACTCCCGCATCTCATGGGCCTCGCCACCCACCCACGTTCCTCGTGATGACTGTCTCCCCAGAGCCCCCTCTTCTCCCTGCTGAATTATCTCTTTTTTTGAAGGCTCTAGCACATTTTCCCTGCGCACGTGGTCATGGTGAGGAAAGAGCGGCAGCTCCCCTGGGTGATTCCGTTAGGTGCCCCCTCCCCGCACACACTGTTCTCACTTCCTGGAAACTGCCTGGTTGGACTCCACTTCCTGCCCCCACCCTCCCAGTCCCTCCAGGGGGCACAAGGCACTGCCTCTGGGACCCAGAGGGAGGCCTGGGCTCAGAGCCAGATGCATCTATCTGCCAGTCACGAAATCCTGAAAGAGGGAAGACTTGGTGGGTGGGGGACTCTTCCCACCAGGCTCTCTGCCAAAAATGCCCCAGTGGTTTGCTTTCACCCCCCCTTCCCAGGAGCAGCAGGGAATCAGCTGAGCGGCCGTCACGGCCCCTTTGGCCACCACCCCTCTTGCTGTCCTCTGAGCAAGTAAGCACACAGGATGTGATTAGCCCTCAGAGGAGCAATAATATTTTTTTCTCTGCTCTGTTCTGGCACAGAACTGAGTGCTGGGGAAACCTGTACTGTTGTCTGCTCGTTATGCATACCTATTAGTCATTCTTTCCACTGTGGTTATTAACGCTTTTCATTGTTTGGGGTCACCCAGAATTAGAGAGCCGTCGAGCCACAGTTCTCCCCTCCAACCCCCACCCCCACACCCAAGGATGGCCACCCAGGAGAGGATGAACGTGGCCCCAGGCGCGGTGTGAAGGAGCTCTCCGGGAGGCTGGAAGGCTGGGACCTGGAGGGGCCTCTAGGCTGAGCGTGGCATCGGATCTGCGCGTGTTCATCTCCCCTCCTTGGCTCAGCATCCCTTGGGGGCCGGAAGCTTCTCCCATTCCCCAGCATCTCCCTGGTATCTGACGCACCTGAAAGGTGAGCAGTAAATACAGAATTCTACTGAAAGGCTGGCACCTCGTATCCAGCTTGGTTCTCTTGAGCCCCAGAGAAGGACACCAACTCTTTGACATTGTGCCGCATTCAACCCCTTGCAGATGCTTGCACACACAAGACGTTTCTTGGGTCTCTGAATGATCCTCGGAGATAGGAATGAGTATTCATCCTTTGGAGTTGCAGATATAAGTTCAGGAAGGAAAGCAAGATGCCCACTACTAGTAGCTGGGAATTTTATCCTGCGATCTTGATGTAGGTTTCCCCTCTTCTCCCCAGATATGCCCAAAGGCGTAGCTCGCGCCCCCATCTCATTCATTTTTTTCTTCACCTGTCATCTCCCAGGTAGATGTTCCCTGAGTCTTCAATTTAAAATTTTGCCCCCGCCCCACACATGCATCATCACTCCATTTCCTTCTCCCGCCTTATTGTTTTTAATAGCTCGCATCGCCACCTGACATAGCCCTTTATCATCAAGCCTGATCTGCCTGTGGTTTGTTCTCCTACTAGAAGGCAAGCCCCATGCAGACAGGACGCTCATCTCTTTGACTCACTGCTGTATCTACAGCCCTACGGCACTGCCAGGTTTGTGGAAGGAACTCTATAAATAATCAATGAGAGAAAGAATGAAGGTGTGAATCACTTGGCCAAGCAGCCTGTGCCTGACTCTCTCTGATATTCCCCTTAGAGGGGTCCACCTTGACTGTCAGGGATGGAGGACGGATGGCAGAAAGGTGAAGCAAAGAGCAAGAATTCTTAGAGGAAAACACCCAAGAGGAGTCTCTAGGCTGCCCTCTTGTGGCTGGTGCTGGAATACCCACACACTATCCTATTCAACCTGCCCCCATCACAGAGGTTAAGATTATGCTGCCAAAGGAAGGCTAGGGGGTGATTGATTACTGGCTTGATATTTTTAGGGTTGAATAACTTTTAAGAGATGGATTTGATTTAGTTCAACAAGTCTTTTGAGCCAGTGCCAGACAACTGATGGACATTTAATTAAATATGGCACGGAGAGATTAAGGGAGATTAAGTTTATACCAAAGGAAGTCTTGTCACATTTGAAACACAAAATCGGCAGAGGAGTTGGGACTTCCCTCCTGGACTCCTACCTCGGGTGTGCCTTCTCTAACTTTGATCACGTTTTATTGCCGTGATTTACATGTTTGTTTCCTCCCTAGACACAGAGCTCCTTGAGGGCAGGGAGGACTGAAACTGTTTCCTGGGATTGTCACCGTCCCTGAGCACCCAACACTCAGTATATGCTCAATTAATGTTTGTTGTGTGGGCCAGTGGGTGAACAAATAAGTGGTTTGGAGTTTCCCTGCCTGGAGAGCTTCAAAACCAGACAACCATCTCTTCTGTCTATTCATTCACCCAAAGGCTGCAGGGCTGTGCCAGATGTTTTCCCATGGTAACTTGCAGCTTGCATGAAGCTGCTTCTATAATTAGATTGTTCAATGATACTAGTTCTAGGTTCTTTTTTTTCCATGGGCCAAGTGTCTATTGACTGCCGTGTCTGAAGTACTAGACTATTGTTCTATAAATGTGAGGTCCTGTTCTATTATTTAATTCCATGACTCCATGTTGACGTAGACCTGGTGGTGCCCCGGTTGCATTCGCTCCCGGGTGACGTCAGCCCAGGCAGGTGGGGCAGGACTTGGCATTGTCTACTGTGAACCGGCAAGCTGAATTCAGCCTCCTCCCCAGCTATTTAAGACGTCACATTTGAGGGTTGAGACCCACTGCCTATTAATAGGTTTTAATCTCCAGAGTGAGCTTGTGCCTCCCCTCTTCTCTCATCTACAAGCCCACCCAGGTGTTGAAATGGGAAGAACTGGTTTGGAGCCAGGCAGCCCTGACTTTGGAGAGAGGAAAGTCTCCTTACTCAGGCATTTCCTCATCTGTGAAATGGGGTTATTTTATATTTCCCTTATTGAATACACTGGACCAAGTACTAGGAGAATGATAAGGGGCCCAAAGACAGTTTATACTTTACAAAGGAAGACAGACATGGAAAGAACAAAATGTTATGAAAAGTAAACAAGTGGCATGTAGAAGGAGTCCGAGCTTGTTCCCTGAGCCCTCACTCTCTTTTAAGAGTTCTCTCCCTCCCTCCCTCCCTCCCTCCCTCCCTCTCTCTCTCTCTCTCTCTCTCTCTCTCTCTCTCTCTCTCTCTCTCTCTCTCTCTCTCATCTTTTCTTTTCCCAACTAAACTCCCTCTTGCTGGCTTAGGGAGTGGCTGAGGGTCAGTTTGAGGGGTTCAGTCTCCCATCTTCCCTTCCACCCCATGCTTCCCTATCTCCGTATACCCAGACCTGTGTGTGTCCCTCCCTACCCGTGGGCTCAATTCTAACAAGAGAAGAAAGAAGTTTCCCCCCCACCCCACAAGACCTTCCCCAACCCACCTGTTCAACAAGAGCTTCCTCTTCTCCTGGTTATAAACCCTTCACCCAACCATTTCGATCAACTCTGTTGCGTGGAATCACCATTCATTAGTGAATTCATAAAAACCATATTAAGAGTCCATTAAGGCCCAGGCACTGTATTCTGTGTTGGGTTACCAGGATGAATAAAAGAGCTGGGATAATGTGGTGGTTAAAATCAGAGACTTAGGACAGACCTGAATCCAAATCCCAGCTCTGCTATTTGTCCCCTGCATAACCTTGCATGAGTCACTGTACCTCTCCTGGCCTCTGTTTCTCTTTTCTGTGAAATGGTGATAAAGATAGGGTTGTTGTGCAAATTAAATGAGAGCTCCATCTGCAGAGCATTTGGCAACAGTGGGTAGAGCACATGCTCAGTAAAAAGCAGCTGTAATGGTATGTAGCAAATGATATTTTGTGTCTTAAATTGCGCTCCCCAGAAACAGACTCTGAGACAAAAGATTCACGTGACAGGGGGTTATTAGAAAGTATGGAGATGGGTGGTGGGGGTGGAGAAGGAGGCCACGCAAATATGTGGAATCAAGCACAGTCTCATGGAGAATAATTTCGGTTCAGAAAGGACTGGAGCGTTTAATTCCCATATCTGTGTGTCATGGGTTAAGAGCTGGGGCTGTGCCAGGGGAGTGGAAGGAGAGGATATTAAAATGTCCAAATGCTCTCAGCAACCCGCAGCCAGGCCCGGAGGCAGAGGCAAGGCTGCGGGGAGTGAAAGGCGCTGGGAAACAGAAGGGGGGGGAAATGGCAAAGAGAGTGGAGAGGAAATGTTCAGAACCCCCTTGGCCCCAACAGCCTTAAGGCCCAGGAAGGCAGGGCAGAGGTAAATAATCACTGCAGACGAGTTCTGTGCCATGCACAGCGGCACCACAGAACAGAGAGGCTGTGGGGGGTGTTGGTGGGGCCCGCGGGGGCGGGGGCACTGGAGAGGCTGCATGGAAGAGGAACGCAGCATGTTGGGGAGCTAGCGGGACGTGATTCCTGGCTGAGAACAGCATGCGCAAATGCAAAGGCCACAAACCGCCCGGCACACACCAGCCGCCAGCGAAGTCGCCACAGCGCAGAGGGGCGCGCGGCTCCTGCGCCTGTGCGCGGAGCTCCTGGTGCGCGGCTGCCCGCACTGCCCTGTACGGACATATCGGGCCCTTCGCTCCAGCCGCTGCCTCCTGGAAGCCTCCCCTGACTACCTGCTCACCGTGCCTCTCTTGCGTCTCTGAACTCATGGTGTTTACTGCCGAGGCGATTACTTCGATGCTTACTCATGTAATGATTTAGTTATATGCATCCTAACTATCTGTGGCATTGCTATTTAAGTTTGTGTGTAGATCCTGTTTCCCCTGGCTTAATTGTAATCTCCCTGAGAATGGAAACTTTATGCTTTTCTCTATATTACCTACCATACTTGGCACTGATAGGCATATAAAGGGTATAAAATAATTAATGAATTATTTCTAGTCCACTTTGGAATCCATTACATTTCACTAGGATCAGCCCTACCTTTCTTATGTGTCCTCAAATTATTTCTTGGCCCTAACTTTAATTTTGTTTCCATCCCACCACATGTAGGTTTTAATGGGAGTTACAGCTGAATGATTTTTGAGGTAATGCACCCTCAATTTATTTTTGCTCCTCTTTAACCCCAGCCCTGGTCAGCCACTCCATTGATGACAGACCACTGGGATCACTGGGCTTGTGTCCTTTGAAATTTCCTGCTCAAATACTCCCTTAAAGAATTTTGAAAAACTATATATAACCCCTCACACATTAAGTCCACATCTGACATTTTATTATAAGTTTAACTAGTTGCAAACTTATAATTTCCAGGGAGCCATAAATATTCACATATTAAAATAGAAGTCACAGCCTCCTATATTCTGCAGCAGCTTGAAGGAAAAATCTAAAAGGATCATATGGTAGCCCATGACAAACTCTGGGATCCGCCCTGTTACTACTCGTTGAAGAGTGCTTTGAAAACTATTGTTTTTTTCTTTCTTTGCTTTGTATATATGTTATAGTATACGATGAAAAAAAAAGTTAAATAGAAAATAGAAGTCACATCACTCTCTCAAATATAGTCAAGAGCATGTAATACCATAGCAGTTTCATGTCCAATATACTCTTTTAAGAAACAAGTGAACAAGCCCTCTTTAACCAATTTACCTTGTTCTTTTCTCTCTGATTCCTTTTACCATTCCTTTCCCTTTACAGAATTTAATTCTAATGTAATGGAATTCAATACTTGAAAGTCTTCTATTATGTATCTCTATAACAAAAACTATGAGCATAAGTTTTATTCTGCACGAAGTTTATAATTACAATGATTACAAGACGCAACTGAACACAATGACAGATACAGATGATTATTAAATATAAAAGTAAGCTCTTAATGAGTTGAAAGGGTTGACTTCTATATCCCATCAGCCTTTGTTCAGCAGCCCCTGAAAGTGTGTCACGCTCAGATTCAGGGTGAGCCAGAGAGCTCCGCCTTTCTCTGTGGAAGAAGGGTGGTTTCTGAATGGAAATGATGGTGGAGAAGAACACAGAAGTTCTGGGAAGGTTTATTTTAGGAAGGGGCACACATTCTTCTGGAAAGTGATTCCCTGAAAACCCACCCTTGCCCACATGCCCCCCCGGGAAAGTTTTCATATACCTCCAAGTATATGTGAACCATTACCAAGAGAGATAACTTAGTTTCTCACCTTTCAAAACAGGGGTTCCAGAAAGAGCTCAGGGAGTAACAGGGAACTGAATATCCTGGTAACTTTGAGAGTTACATTTCCAAACCTCCTCCTGCTGAGCCCCACATTCTTATACGTAAGGACAAGACCAAAACTCGAATTACTTTCAAATGTCGGTAAGTTTAGGGCTGTGAGGAAGGCATGTGAATGTTCAACAACTTAGTCATTGGCAAAGAAGCAGCCTAGATTCAGAATTAAGAGAACGTGGTTTTTATTTTTCCATTTCAGGGATGCGCCATTATTGTCTGCTGCGAGTTCCCAGAGGTGGACCACTAGGTGGCAGCAGAGAACACAGTGTGGCCGGCCCCGCCCAGGGTTGGGGGAGGGGCAGTGGGAGGGGAGGAGGGAGAGGACTGGACAGAGGTAGAGGCGCAAGCTGGGGCTGTCGGAGAAAAAAGAAAGGCGAAATGGGGGCAAAAAAGGATCTGAAGAGGGGACACCCTCAGTGTTCACGATAAAATTGAGGAATTGAGGACCGGAATTAAGGAGAGGAGTCAAACTGGGGAGAATTATAGGGGAATCAGAAAAGTGGGGGTGGGCTCAGGTGCACTCTGCCTATGGGAGCAGACGCTGACCCAGCGTGGGTGCCTGGGCGCGGGTGGGGGTGAGCTCCCCAGCTACCTGTACTCCTCCCGGGGCGGGTCAAGGTCTGGCTCTTCCTGAGACCCGTGGCCCACCTCAGGGGCAGGTGGCCAGGGGTTCTCTGGAGGCTGGGGTCCTGCTGGCCAGGGGTCGTCAGGCCGGGGAGGTTCAGGGGGATCGGTCCTAGGGGGCTCGGGGGGCCATACTCCATTGTTGGGCAGGTCTCTCCAGGGACGATTGAGGCCTGGAGGCGGAGGGTCCTCAAAGACAGGGGGTACACCTGGCCAGGGTTCACCGGGGACTGGAGGGCCCTGTGGCCATGCTGGGGAGCTCTCCTCCTCTGGGGCCTCTGTTGGAGGGCCAGACGGGTGGTCCCCACTGCCTGATATACCTGTAGAGGAGGAAGGAGAATGGTAAGAGGCATGGGAGGAGCGGATCCTCCCTCAGCTAAGACCAGGGCGGCCACAGCCTCCGTGGGGTGACTCCCTGTCCCGAGCGAGCCAACCCCACAAACAAATTAGTGCTAACTCTCAAAGAGCTCTCCACGCATTAGAAAATACCAGAATGACATGGAAACTCCATACTGATTTGACCCATTAACTTGATCAAATTTAAACTGACTGGAACACCTCCCCCCCCACACCCCCAAATAAGTCCCATATAAGCCCCATGCCACCCTGGCTGGCCCCTGAGTTGGTCTGCAGCCCCCGATGGCACCTGGGCCCTGCCTCTGCAACGATCTCCACCCGACTCAGCCAAGCCCACAGCACCAGTGAATACTCGCCCCACACACCCAGAATTTGCTCTAATCTCTGCCTAGACCTGCCCCTGAACCAGCACATTAACAATAGACTGAAATGCACCTTTTTGCACCACCTGCATCCCCCTGACTCTTCCCTTCATGAGACTCCCAGAATCTTCTCCACCCCGGTGCACCCAGTCCTTCTTAGCAGTCACTCTCACCTTATCTCGACCATTCCCCCACTACCCCCAGTTGTGCTCCTGGCTTCTATTCCCAGCTCACCTCCAGCAAATAGACAAAGGACCAGGATCCCCAGGAGTTTCCAGTTGAGCGTCATGGCTGTCTCCTGGCCCCCCAAATCAGGGGTAGGCTGAATCTGGGTTTCTGGGAGCCCCAAGAGGCTTTATAAAGGAGGAGGGACAGGAGGTGGCACATCTCTGGGGAGGGGCCAGCCCAGTGACACAAGGAATCCCATTCAAACCTAACTGGTCAAACCCGTCTGGAAGGCCATTGCTAATGTGCATGCAACCTGTGACTGTGGCGTCCCTCATTTTAGCACCTCAGTCCAGGACCCAACCATCGCAGCTCTCCCTATCAGTGACCTGGTCACTTCTCCTCTTTTTCATGCGCCCCCTCCATACACGCCCTGCAGCAACCAGTACCCACCTGTCATCTGCATAATCACAGAGACTTCCACCTTTCATCCCTCCCAGTCATGGGAAGCTGAAGAACGGGAGCAAACCACGCGTGGGGAAGCAGTCTAATTACAGGGACTGGGAGGCAGGACGCCCAGGTTGGCGGGAGGGCTGCTTTTGAACACCTGGAGGTAGCTAGGACAGTGTCAGCCTGTAGGAGCCTCCCCACCCCCATGGTGAACTTGCGGTCCAGGCTTAGTTCTTTCCCTGGAAATTCTGCCCCTTTCAGGATCCAGGCTCCCTAACTCCCCAGCCTCTGCATTCTTCAGCCCGCCACTGCTTCCTGAGCAGTGACAAACAGGAATTCCCCCCAGGAGCTTCTGACTGCAAATGAGGAAGGAAACATGAGAAAATCCGGATTCCTTCTCCCCACCCAGAACTGACTGATGAGTCACCACTGCAGAAACTCAGGAAGAAGCTGCCGCTGCTCTCCCAAAAGCTCCCCCCTTCCTCCTTCCTCAAGAACCCTCCTCTTGGCCCCTCTGCAACCTCTACCCTGGTTCTTGGTTTTAACTCTCTCCCCATCTCCTCCCTCCCATCTTTCCCTCTCTCTAGGCCTCAGCTCACTTGCCTGTATTTCTCAAAGGTCCCCCTAGCATCTCCTCAAGAAGCACTTCTTTGCATTACCTAATTTAACTTGTATAATCAATTCAGTTGAACACCATTAAGTACATGGACTCTTTTTTTCTTATTCTTTTTTTGTTTATTATGATCATTCCCATTCTACGTATATAATCAGTAATTCATAATATCATCACATAGTTGTATATTCATCATCATGATCATTTCTTAGAACATTTGCATCAATTCAGAAAAAGAAATAAAAACACAACGGAAAAAAGTTCATATATACCATACCCCTTACCCCTCCCTTTCATTGATCACTAGCATTTCAATCTAAATTTATTTTAACATTTGTTCCCCCTGTTATTTATTTTTATTCCATTTGTTTTACTCGTCTGTTGGTAAGGTAGATAAAAGGAGCATCAGACACAAGGTTTTCACAATCACACAGTCACATTGTGAAAGCTATATAATTATACAATCATCTTCAAGAAACAAGGCTACTGGAACACAGCTCTACATTTTCAGGCACTTCCCTCCAGCCTCTTCATTACATCTTGACTAACAAGGTGATATCTACTTCATGCGTAAGAATAACCTCCAGGATAACCTCTAGATTCTGTTTGGAATCTCTCAGCCATTGACACTTTGTCTCATTTCACTCTTCCCCCTTTTGGTGGAGGTTTTCTCAATCCCTTGATGCTGAGTCTCAGCTCATTCTAGGGTTTTTCTCAATCCCTTGATGCTGAGTCTCAGCTCATTCCAGGATTTCTGTACCACGTTGCCAGGAAGTTCCACACCCCTGGAAGTCATGTCCCACGTAGACCTGGAAGGGGTGGGGGGTGAGTTTGCTTGTTGTGTTGGCTGGAGAGAGAGGCCACATCTGAGCAACAAGAGATTATCTTGGGGGTGACTTTTAGGCCTAATTTTCAGTAGGCTTGACCTCTCCTTTGTGGGGTTAAGTTTCATATGAACAAACACCAAGATTGGGGCCTCAGCCTGTTGCTTTGGTTGTCCCCACTGCTTGTGAAAATATCAAGAATTCAACTTGGGGTAGTTGAATTTTCCCCCATTCTCACCATTCCCCCAAGGGGACATTGCAAATACTTTTTTTTACTCACTGTTCAAATCACTCGGAATTTATTGGGGCATCACTCTGGACAAACCTACAAAATCTTATGCCCTACTCAAGGTTCAATTAAGCTGTCCACATAAGTTATATTAGGAACTGCAGTAGTCAAAATATAAATTCTGTACCAAATAAACATCTTTTGCTTTAGTCTCACACATAAGTTAAAATTTTTAAATATTAATTACCATCTATTTCAACATCCTGCAGTAATGACATTCCTTTTTTCTTCCTCATGCAAAAACATTTTTAAATTTGTACATTTAGTCACTTTCATTATACATCTAGGCATTCCTAGATTATATCATCTCAATCTTTATTGTCTATCATTCTGATTTCATTTATGCCCCCAGCCCTCCTTCCTCTGTCATCCTCACATTCAGCTTCATTCAGTGTTTTAACATAATTGTATTACAATTAGGTAGTATCGTGCTATCCATTCTCAGTTTTTACAATCAGTCCTGTTGCACAATCTGTATCCCTTCAGCTCCAATGACCCAATATCTTACCCTATTTCTATATCCTGATGGTCTCTGCTACCAATGAAATTCTCCAAGTTTATTCACTAATGTCAGTTCATATCAGTGAGACTATACAATATTTATCCTTTTGTTTCTGCCTAATCTCACTCAGCATAATGTCTTTAAGGTCCATCCATGTTGTTACATAATTCATAACTTTACTCTGTCTTAAAGCTGCATAACATTCCATCGTATGTATATACCACAGTTTGTTTAGCCACTATTCTGTTGATGGACATTTTGGCTGTTTCCATCTTTTTGCAATTGTAAATAATGCTGCTATAAACACTGGGGTGCAAATATCCGTTTGTGTCCTTGCCCTCATGTCCTCTGAGTAGATACCTAACAATGGTATTGCCAGGTCATATAGCAATTCTATATTTAGCTTCCTGAGGAACTACTACACTGCCTTCCACAGCAGTTGTACCATTTTACATTCCCACCAACAATGGATAAGTGTGCCTTTCTCCACATCCTCTCCAGCACTTGTCATTTTCTGTTTTGTTGAAAATGGCCATTCTGGTGGATGTGAGATGATATCTCATTGTGGTTTTGATTTGCATTTCTCTAATAGCCAGGGAAGTTGAGTATATTTTCACATGCCTTTTGGCCATTTGTAATTCCTCTTCTGAGAAGTGTCTGTTCAAGTCTTTTGCCCATTTTGTAATTGGATTGGCTGTTTTTTTTGTCGTTGAGTTGAACAATCTCTTTATATATTCTGGATACTAGACCTTTATCCGATAGATCATTTCCAAATATTGTCTCCCATTGTGTTGGCTCTCTTTTTACTTTCTTGACAAAGTTCTTTGATGCACCAAAGT
>PVIY010044831.1:0-19481 GCA_004026745.1 Myrmecophaga tridactyla | reverse complement strand
AATACAATTCTATGTTAATTCATACAATATAATAAATGTGGGTTCATCTCAAAATCGGTATTGAGAGAAATTAAGCAAATTATAGGAAAAAACATTACCCTATTTATAGAATATTTATAAAACATCAAAAAAAGTATTGTTTATAGAGGCATACATAAGTAATATTACTATAAAGAAGTAAATGCATTATTAACACATAGCTCAGAATATTATTTTTACCTCTTTGGGAAAATGGTGATAATGATAAGGAGAAAGGACAGGGAGGGATAAATAGGTTTCAGGAGAAAGAGGTATTGTTTTATGACTTGTTCTTTTTGCCAAAATCACATGGCCTCTCATAATATATGAGAGGCTGTATGTATCAGTCAAACTGCCAAAGAGTTTCCAAATTCTAATTGTTTTGCTATTGGGGCTACAACATTTCAAATAAAAACATTAACCCCTTAAGGTATAGATTTTCCTTAAATCTGTTAAATTTTTCTACGTGGTATTTCCTTTGAAAATCTGTTTTACTAAGGACACTTGAGAACTTGCAGAAGCCAATCTATTTTCAAATGTCTGTTAACTTGAAAATTGAAAGATAAAAGTTTGAGGAATTGATTCCCTGTATTAATAAAGGAATGTGGTTTGCAAACTCAATTTTGGCAATTTTAGCCATTAGTTCTCTTGGGATTATTTCTCTCTCCACCTAGATTAAAAAAGAGAGATGAGATACATGCACTGTCATAAGAAAATACCAGTATAATTCCTACTCTCATATGAGGATTATCAGCGTAAATGATTACTCATGTAGAAGATGCTGAAATTATAATTTAATCAGACATTTCCATATGTCAAATGGGTGGCTGTCCAAATGTTGACATGCACGCTATTCACTGGATAAATAAAAAGATTCTTCAAATATAAGCTAGTGAATTAGATGGAAGAAATCTGGAATGATGCCATGAAATTTATCTTTTTAACAACATGCCAGTTGTTTCCAAACTACAACTCTGGTCTACACACACAGAGGAGGAACACATGCCAGATATATTAAATACAAGGAGCAAGTGAGTAACATCAAAACTAAGAGCAAGAGCTTCCTCAGAAACTATGTCTTTGTTTTTTGTTTTGACATCATTTTTGTGTGTGTGTGTGTGCATGTGTTCTTTTGATATATTTGGTTTAACTGGTTCTAGAATACTGACTAGGTCTGCTAAGTAGCCTTTTCCTTGATTTTTTTTTTTTTGCTGTAGCACTGGAATACCACTGACGCTTGGACAGTTTTCATCTAGACCTTAGGACAGGTCATAAGGGAATGTAGATGGGTCAAAGCAGGAGAAAGGGGTGCAGAACTAGCTGAAATTATGAGATTTGAGTTTGGCTATTTGTGCCATGTAGAAATTAAGAATTCTCTCACTTTGCAAACATTCAATTCCTTCTAGCTGTTCAGTGATTGAGCACAGTGGTTAAGCTGAGTTCTCAATATTATGCCTTTGGGGCAACTCTAAATTGCAGATCTGCTGGGTTTTTCTGCGTGTGAAATTTTGAGCTCCTGAATATGATTACCCCTGAACAAAACTTCTGTACATAAAATAGATTTGAAACTCATGTTTGAATGAAAAGTGCATCCATTAATGTGGATTTTTTTAAGGGAACCATTTTGGGCTAGAGTTCATACTGTAAGGATAAGTACAAGTTGAAAAAGAAAAGAAAAATTCCTGGTGCAAAGAAGGGAAAAGACTCCCACTCCCCCTTGTCTTTTCTTCCAGCATTCTCTTTAGACAATTTGTAACTTTAAATTCTTTGTATCTTTCAGATGCATATAAATCTTTTAGGAGCTAAATAATCCTCTTGCCAGTTTTTTTTTCTCAACCTGGGAACATTTTTCTTAAGGAACTCGGTGCCATGTTTTGAAATGTAAACATCAAGGAAGATAGTGTCCCTACATCCTAGTTCCTGTGGGAGGGTAGGAACCTAACTTCAGCTGGTGTGTAGCTCCACATTAGAAACTTACTTCTTCTTATAAAGTTTTCCTTTGGAAGCCTATTCATTCGGTGGCCACCCCAATTACCAGGTGAGTTTAGGATGAACTATGGGTGACAGATGGTTCTGTCAAGATCTCTTACTTGGGAACTAGTTATTCCTTATCTCGAGGACATGTATGTAATGGGTTTTATCTACTTGGCCATATAAAAGGGTAAGATTTCTTTTTTCTTTGCACTCTCTTTAGCAGTCTGCCTGTGATGCATTGTATAATTCTTATTCAACTATGAAATTATTTTCTTTTCTACTTTTGTAAAGAAGTTTTCTGGGTTGAGAGTAGATTTTATTATTAATTATATTTTCCCAACAATAGTCACCATTTAATCTATATAGAAATCCCGACAAAACAGATTGAATATGTTCAAGATGCTTATGGAATACAATAGCTCTAATAATTGGTGAAGACTGCATTCATGTTAAGATTGCCTGACTTCTTTCTTTACAATGTAACTACTATTGTGGTTTGCTGCCACACAATTCATTGCCGAGCACTCTTTTTCAGAGCTGAATTCAAATGCTCTACAGATGTTACTTATATTTTATATTAGTAGTAAATACAAAACAGTATGCATGCCTAAGCCCTACAGGAAAATGGTAACGTACAAGCTGACCTCCTGCTGAGGTCAAGCCTAGCCCTGACCACATGAACAAAGCTGAGTCCTCTGTTTTTCTTAAGATATCTGTGTCATCAAACTTTATCTTTACAGCATAGTACAATGCATCAGGTAAAACCTTAACATATGTTTTTATAATACGGTTTTAATTTTATCTTAATATCTAGGTAACTAGGTTGGCTTGAACTATTCCAGAATTATCCTTTTTATATTTGCCTAGGAAAATTATGCCCAAACATTATTCTGTAAGTCAATAAAGAAGCTTATCAAAATGCATATTCCTATGTCCACTGTCCTCTTCCTTCTTTAATTCATATAACCTAAGGTGACTGAATATCTGACTTTTTAACAGGTACCCCAGGCAATCTTGAAATAAGAAGTGAATGGAAAGAACTTTAAGAGAAATGGCAGGAAAAAAAATGCATTAGAGGTTAATATTATTTTCTCTCAGTATATCCTTTGAAAACAAAGTATAAATGTAATTAAAGTACACTGCACTTTTACATTTACTGAGGAAATTGTCATCTCTTCTTCAAGATGTGGATTTATTTTAAAATCTTCAAAACTCTTAAGTTCCTCTTAAATTTTGAAAAAAAATTGCTGACAGAAAATAACATAGAAAATATAAATTTGTATATATATATATATATATATACATATTCTATCAAATCTTCAACAACATGTCTTTCAAAGAAAAAATAAAACTTTTAAATTACAAATTGGTTGTACAAAATTTGGCTTATACTGTTTAACATATTGGCATATATTCTTATACTATTTGGCATATATATTATTTTGAGACAATTAAAACTGAAAGTGCAATTTTTAATCATTTCAAATTTATTTCTAGGTGATATTATTAGCATAATTAATAAAATAATGATAGTGATCATAATAATACATAATAACCACAAATAGGTACATCTGAAACAAACTGCTAAATAACCAGAGATAAGTAGAACATCTTAAAAATTTTCCCCCAGGACAGGCGGTGGGAATGAATGTAGTCTTTTCACCAAAATAGATTATAAAAGACAAATTAAAAGACATTCTTAAAGTGCTAAAAGTAAAAATAATAATAAGCAGTTAAGCTAGAATTCTATATACAGTATAGTGAAAATACCCTTCAAAAAGTAAGGTTAGGTTACACGGGTGTTTCAGTGGTAGAGTTCCCATCTGTTAGTCAGGAGACTTGGGTTAAATTCCCAGCCTATGCACTGAAAAACAAATGAACAAACCAAAAAAATAAATAAATAAATAAACAAATGGTGCTGTGATAACAGGATATTCACATGGAAAAAGAAAAAAATGTTACCCCCACTGCAAAGCATACAAAATAATAATAATAAGGCTAAAAACAATGCTTTTAAATGAACAAATGCTGAAAATTTATTTTATTTTGTGCTCATTGCTTGGAAATAGACTGGTTATGCAGAGTATATAACTAATAAAACAAATCCAACTAATATAATTTGTTTCATTTTATCTCAATAAAAAGATTCTCAATATTCTTTTTCAATCTGTATCTGTTGGGCTCCAGTCAGAAAAAATAGAAACCACTATAACTATTTCAATCAGAAACGCATGCCTTTAAAGGTAGTCAATGTTTACAAAACGATTGAAAGGTGTGAAGGAAGAAAGTTTCAGAGAAAGCCATCTGTAGCTCCAGAGTTCAACTTTTACTTTCAGGGGATCAAGAAAAGTTGCAAAAACAAGAGGAAAGGATGCACAATACATGCAGATGCCTCTAAAACTAAACTTTCCTTAAGGTAGGCTCAGATTTGTTCTCTTCTGTCCTCTAAATCAGGGGAGCTCGGCTTTCCCTTATGGAATATAACATTGAACCCTCTTGCCAGGAATTCTGAGATTTGCAAACCTCAGGGGTATACAGCACACAGAAAATAGTGCTGAGTTGCTGACAGACAAGCTAGCACAACATCAAGAATAGTTTTCCTTGAATCTAGTGATTTGATACAAAAATTTGTTTTCAAATATCAATGCACTAATGAAAATCCAAATAAATATTACATGCTAATATTGTCTATTTTTGTTTCATTGCATCAGTGGATTCAATATGGGTTCAAGGGGATACTTCTATATAATCAAAAGTGAAATCTACTTAAATCTTTGTTTAGTAATTATTTTTGTCAAATTTTATCAGCATTAAGTTAGCACTACCAACATCAATTGAAAAGAATGTCTAATTATTCTGGAACTACATTTATAGTAAGAGATTTAAGTATTTCTTAAAAGTTTTAAATAATTTGCCTACAGTTACTCCTTATTTTAGAAAGTACTACTGCATAGTGATGTAAAAATGTTTCACTAATTCAAATGTAGCTTTATGGCTTTGCCAGGCTTACCTGTGGGGTAATTGAGTTATATTGAGGGCAGTTATTTTGGACATCTGCATAAAATGTAATGATCTGTACTCAATTTTCCTTCCTCTTTTTCTGCTTTTCTCGTATGTCAAAAAAGAGTTAACAGGGTGGCCCATGATGGCTTAGAGGGCAGAGTTTTCTCCTGACATGCTGGAGGCTTGGTTTCGGTTCCTGGTACCTGCCCATGGGAAAAAAAAAAAGAGTTTACAGATACCAAGTATATATTCTATATTTGCTTTCTGAAGCATAAAAAATTGGGTCATAGCATGCAATGCTTTTTCCTTGAAGCATTTTATTGCTTCCAGTTGTAAGTACGAAAATGCTATATAGCTAGAGTTACTATTATGCCTTTCCCTTTTTTTTTTTTTTTACTGTGTGGGATTTATAATGAATTGATTCTTAAAAATATCTTAATACATTACATATATTTACACTTCGATGTTGAAAGGAAGAAAAGTACATTTACTAAAGACCTAATATATTTCAGGTACTGTAATAGGTTAATTGACGTATAATTTGTCATGAAATATTTAAATATCTATATTATCTTTTCTGGGACTATAATTGAAATGCTGTAATAATTACTTTGACTCAATTTTTCAACTAGTTTTAAAATTTTGGAACATGAACTTATTTTAATTTTATAGACACATTTATAATAATGTTGCTCTCAGCATTTAATTAAAGATAATTGTATAAAAGTTCACAATAATTTAATAGAAATATTTTATTAAGAAGTACTCATTCAATACAGAAGGTCTGCATTTAATATGCAAATTTATACTTTAAAAAATTTATCTTCATCCACAGGTTTTAGATGGAATGGAATGAAATAGAATGAAATGGAATGAAAATGCTTTTCTTTTCCCTAATGTCTTAGTGAGAAAGTTCTGTTCTAAATCCTATCATGAGTGAAAAACAGAAGTACCCAGAGGGCCACATAGAAGGATTCTGGTTTTTATATTTCCAAGCAATCAGCCTGAAATAATAGAAATTCTACTTCTTCCTGCAAATATTCTGATGCCTCTATTTCTTTCCTTAACTATGAAACTATATTAAAAATAAACTGGGGTGCGTGGGTAGTTCAGTGGTTAGAATGGTCTTCCATACAGGAGACCCAGGTTCGAATCCTGGACCATGCAGCCCCTCCCCCCAAAAAAAACCTGAAAAGTACTGTTTAAATAGTTATAAAATGTTTTACTATTCACTTTCTTATGAACCCCACATTTTTCCCATTATTAATTGAAACTGCTAATTCTTAAGCAGCCCTTGCTGTTATAAAATTCTGTGAAATAAATGGAAAGAGGAAGACTCATGGCTGATACAGGTAGGTTGAAGGAAATGATTCATGGTAGGCTGAAGGAAGTGGTCCTTTGTCAGATTTTTAATTCTTTAGCTAATATCAAGCAGAAGGATAGTATTTTAATCACATGATCTTGTGCTGCAAGCATGTACTCCAAAAGAATATATATTTCTAACATGCAACTTAATACACCTCTGCATCCACAAATTAGCATAGGATAGAACTGACAGGCATTAACAAATCTAAGGAAAAATAAGTTAGTTGAAAAAAATAATTAAATACAAAAATAAATAATTAAATAAAAAATAATGAAATACAATCCCAAACCCACTTTTCAGTAAAGAGCTGGGTGTAATGTTGACTTTCTATATTGTCCACAAGTTAATTTGTGCCACAAAATATGTGTGAAACCAGTTACACTTTTTCTGAGTTTTTTTCTTTCTTTCCAAAACAGGCAGGTTTCCATGCCATATCATACTGTAGGTTTCTTTTTTGCTTTTTTTTTTTCATTCCCTCATTATCCATTACAACGAGGGTGCTGTCATCTGAAGTCTTTGCTTTTACTTAGGGATCATCTATTACATTCCCTTTCTATGGATTTAGTTCTAAGGCGTTCTCTTCTGTGGTCAATGTCACCAGGTTTAAATGGCTCAGGAAATGGAATTCTACATCTTTATTTTTTATTAGAGAAGTTCTAACTTTACAGAAAAATCATGCAGAAACCACACACTGTTTCTCCTATAAACCATACTTTGTATTAGTGTGGTACCTTTGCTACAATTGATGAGACAATATTATTATAATTAAGCTATTAAGTATAGTCTATAGGTTACATTAAAATTCATTGTGTTGTACAGTTGTCTAACAAAAAATTAATTCTAGTAACATATACACAACAGAAAGTTTACCTTTTTAAACCTACTTAAATATACAATACAGTGGTATTACATTTATAAATGCTATGCATTTGCTTCCATCACCACCATCCATTACAAAAACTTTTCCATCACCCCAGAGAGACACTCTGTACTGATTAAATATAATTATACGTTCAGAAAGTAGCATTCTACATCTTTAAAAAATGCCTATTTAGATGTCATATTTAGTGGTTGGATATCACTTTATATCCCTCTGACAACATCTAGCCATCTCTAGGTACAGTTAATTTGTCATCTTCTTAGAGAGCAGTACTGCTAGTGGGTTTATAATCATATTGTTTGAAATCACTCTAATTTGAAGTTTTGGCTTTGTCACTACTCTCTGTGGATTTAGGCTAATAACTTGGCATCTGCAAGACCTGGCTTTATTATTCTCAAAATGGAATATTTTGTGGTGAATTCTTCTATGATCTGGGAGTGGTGAAATACTTTCAGAAAAGGAAAATAAAGGAAAAGAGTGATTAATTTTACAACAGAAAATTAAATTATGACAAGCTAGGAGAAAACATGTACAACATGTATTGCAGATTATGGTCTAATATTCTAAATTTATGAAGTACTTTTAAAAGTTGAAGAAAGAACAGAAGTCCTATAGAAAGACAGCTAAAAGACAATTCATGAGCTATAAAATGGTACTTAAGTCTATATAGAGATATACAACTTTACTCATAAGAAGAACAAAGCAAATTAAAATTGAGATAAGAAATTAAATACTCAGATACATGTTCTCACCCATTCATTTAGGGAGCAAATAAAAGATTAACAGTGCATTCTGTCAGTAGGACTATGAGGAAACAAGCATTCTTTTACATTACTTTCTCCCCTTAGGGAGGAAAATTTTCAATGCCCTATAAAACTATGCATTACGCATTTAGCCTTCACTCAACAATACCACTTCAAAGAATTTATGCTGAAGATATACCTTCAAGAATATGAAAATATATAGAGAAATTATTATTTTTGAATCCTTCTTTGTAATTGCAAAATATAGTAAGTGGCCTAAATGTGCATGCACGTATCTGATAACTTAACTTCTTCTCCTTTTCTCATCTTTTCTTTTCTCCATTGCTGCCAGCCCCTTAAGATCCACATTATAGGCCAAATTAGAATTTTTTAAAAAGTTCTTAAATTATTTTATCTTTTGTCTTTTTATTCCTCATTGTTTTCTATGTATGAGGAAATTCATGGAAATTTCATGTTTTCATATGATTGGCAAAATACCAGTCCAGATACATCCAAATTCTGGAGACAAGACAACATTGTTGTGACTCGGGCTCTTGAGCACTAAACACAAAAGAAAGAAAAATTGCATAAACTTACATTCATGGTTGCCAGATTTTCTTACTAACAGTTACTTCAAGACTTCCTCATAGCCATTAGAGCTCTAAACTCATGCTATTATTAATTATTATGAGTAAAAGAGCCCTGCATTTCTTCTAAACTATTGTGTTGGGCTGGGGGTATTATATAGAACATAGCGGTCAGATATATACATTTATCTTCTGATTTGATCAGTGGAAAAAGTGGCAATACCCTCAAAATATAATAGTATTGTATGTTTTTAAGATTTTATACACAACATTCTTTTCAATGACTATATAAGTTTTCATTTTTAAGTTTTAACTTAAATTGTTTCAACCTACTGAAAGTTGAAATGATATAATGAATACATACATACCCCTCCCCTATGTTCATCAATATTCCCTCTCTTTCTCCCCTCCCCACCCCGAACATCAACAATGAAAGACTGGGTCATTACACCAGATAAAGCACCAAGAGCAGCTGAGGTGGCTGGGAGCAAGGGAAATATGGACTAAGTAATTGAAGAAGAAAAGCTGCAATATTGGCTAATAACTCAATATCTGCTATGAGGATGGCAGTATTATGCTGTGTTTATTACATTCACATATTTATTTGTATTTTTTAATTCTCTTCTCTCTCCTTATATACCCCCACATATATCCATACACATACACACAATATGCATTTTTTTCTGTTTATTTTATAGAGGGTGAATTAAAAGATAACTTTACAATTTAGTCTTTTAGTAACAGAATATTGCATCAAAAGATGCAATTGCAATAAATATAATTACAATTGCAACTGTGAATCTTCTCCTTTAGGGGTACTGTGAGAACCTCTTCACTTGTAAGATGTATCTTGACTGTGCTTTGTGGAAGTTCAAATGCAGGTAGAAATGTACACCTGGAAGATGAGCAAGCAAAGAATGCGTTAGCTGAATTTAATGCTGTGGTCAGCTTCAAATTTATTGCTTCTCATGCTAAATGCAGCTTCAATATATGCTTCTTGAAAAGCAAAAAAAAAAAAAATCCTCTAGTTATTTCTTCTTTGAATTGAACACAAAGTAAATTCTCTCAGTAGAGAAAACTGAAGGGATGTTAGAGGAGGAAGAGCTTGTCCAGTCATTTGCAGTTGGGCAGAGACTGCATCTGATAATAATCTTTCTGTGACTTTCTGAACGCATGGCCTGTACACTGCTAAGGTCACCACCCCTCCTGCCACAATTTTCCCTGGAAATATTTTTTAAAAAACTTATTGTGAATGATGTCGATTCCAAAACTGATATCAGAATAGTCTATAATCCTATATAGAAATATTTCTAAATTTTTAAAATGGTCTTGATTCCAGGACTGTAAAAAAACAGATCTCTGGATGATAATAAGAAAAAAAGATATCCAAACACAAATAGTAGAAATAAAATAGTCATTGTACAAATAACTGGCTTTTAAATTTCAATTATCAGGGGAAGGAGAAAAATGTGCCTCATTTTTAATTCCTTCTTATATGTTTCCAGCCTTTTGAAATATTATTGCTATTATAAAAATTAATAGATATACTTTAAAATTATTTAATATGATATTACTAATTTTACTATTATCAAACTGTTCTTGCATGAACCAAAAAAAAAATCAATAGTTTACCCAAAACCTGGAGGTTGCCAAGATGTATCTTTTCCTACTGTGGTTGCTGGGATATTAGAAGCATACAGCTATTACCAAGCAAAATCTTCAGATATCAATTCCATTATTACATCTATATAAATGAACATTATCTGAAAATGTGGACCAATTTTTCCTCTCATAATCTAACAGCTGCCCTACTGTGTAATTTCTCTTCACTCTTATTTTCGGAGAATTTTCCCACTGTGCTCCTTCTTGATGAGATTTCTTGCTATGGCAGTCAAGGCGTAGCTAATGGATAGGGGAATGATGTAGGTTTAGTCAATAATACACCTTCAGTGTGTTGGACGTAAGTGGCTGAAACACAGGCCAGGCGCTAGAGAATTCCTTCATTACAGTGACAGCTGCAATGTGTTGACCCATTTGTGTGAGAGCTCTGCTGTGCTTCCTGCTACCTAATCCTCCAGAGTTCCTGTGGGAACTGTCACTTTCCCTAGTGTAATCTTCCATCTTCCTATTGATTCTAAGAGGCTTAGTTATTTTTCTACCAAATTTGCTTTTTGCTTAAAATTACATAGAAGGATTATGTTGTTTGCAACTCATTATTCAAGGATGTTGTGTCAGCTTTGTTTGGGGGTATCAGATATTTTGATTAGTTCTTAAAGTTCCCACTAATAAAACACAGACTAGGAGGTGTCACTATGTCATAATTCTACTAGGAAGTTGCTGAAATATATTAAATGTTCTTTATGTTTTTTTCATCCTTTTTACTACCTATTGGATTTCATTTTTTACACTTTTTTTTTGGCTGAGAATTCCCTGATAATTTTATTTAACTTTGGCTATCATTTTTTAATTGAAAGTTAATGAGTTTGTCTTTTTTATGTTTTATAGTTTTAACCTGTAACCTTCAAATAGTCAATCAGGAAAAAGAAATTAAAAAGGCAATACTTTAAGCACTAAGCAAGATTAAATTCTTTTCTACTCATACATATTTGAATTTACAGTTTTCCTTAACAATTCCTAAATTAAATTATTCTATTCTCTCATTAGATGAACATCTCAGCATAAAGGCTGATACCATAGACGTGTCAGGTCTGGTGATCTCAGAGTTCCATAGGAAACACCCATTCACCCCAACACCACTTCAATTTTCTCTCCCTCCCCCCAAAAAATTGTATCTAGTAAAGGTGTAGTTGAATTTTTGGAAATATTTTTATTTTCTCAGAAAATTGTGGCTTTTCATAAGGGAAAGTATATAAAATCCTTGAATTCCAACTATTATCAACTTCATACCCTCAACCTGCTGTGCAAAACAACTTACATCCATAACCAATAGAAATAGATGAAAGAGTTGTTCTTCAGGTCTAATTTAATTAAAAAGTGTATCAACTTATTATTTCATTAATTAAGCAAATACCATGGGATGCACATACTTCTCTAGTTCACATAGAACATTTAGTAGGATAGACCAGATGTTAGGTCACAATGTGAGTCTCAACAAATGTGTAAAGATTGAAATCATTCAAAGTATCTTCTCCTACCACAATGGAATGAAACTAGAGATCAGTAATAGAGGGAAAAATTAAAAATTCACAAATAAGTAGAATTTAAACTATGTACTTATAAACAAATATGGGCCAAAGAGGAGATCACAAAGGAAAATAGTAAATATCTTGAGATGAATGAAATAAAAGCACAGCATACCAAAACTTATGCAATGCCTCAAAGACAGAATGAAATTTATAATACTAAATGCCTACAACATAAAAGGAGAGAAAGATATTAAATCAGTAACCTAACTTCACACCTGGAGGAATTAGAAGAAGAAGAACAAACTAAACCCAAAGTTTGCAGAAGTTCAGAAATAAAGAGCAGAGATAATTGAAATAGAGAATAGAAAAACACTAATAAGTCAACGAAACAAAAGTTATCCCTTTGAAAAGATTGATTAAATTTACAATTTTTATCTAGACTGATAAAACAAGAATGCATATAACTAAAATCAGAAGTGAACAGGGGGAATTATCACAAAAACCACAAAAATAAAAAAAGATTAAAATAGGATGCTGTGATCAACCATATGCCAGCAAATTAAATAACTTAGATGAAATGGACAAATTCCTACAAACACACATGCTATCTACACTGAATCAAGAAGAAATAGAAGACCACAACAGTTTAAAAACAAATAATGAGCTTGAATCAGTGTTTCAGTTTGCTAAAGCTGCTGGAATGCAGTTTACTTGAAATGATTTGGCTGTTACAAAGGGGATTTATTAGGTTACAAATTTTCAGTTCTAAGGCCATGAAAATGTCCAAATTAAGACATCAACAAAAAGATATCTTCATTCAAGAAAAGGCTATCATATCTGGGACTTCTCTATCACATGGGAAGGCACATGGTGGTGTCTGCTGGCCCTTTTCTCCTGGGTTGGTCTCAAAATAGCTCTCTCAGCTCCTGTGGGTCCATCAAGGGTCTTCACTTGGTTTCATCTATCTGCTGTCTATATCAGCTCTCCAAGCATCTGTACTTTGTTGAAAACGTCTCCCTTTTAAAGGACTCCAGTAAGCAGGTTTAAGAAATTACCTTGAATGTATGGGGTCATATCTCCATGGAAAAAAATGAATTAGAAGGTTGCATTCATAACTGGGTGATCCATATTTCCATGGAAGCAACCTATTCAAAAGGTCCCACTCAACAATATGTCTGCCTCTATAAGATTGGATTAGAAAACATGGATTTTCTGGGGTAGATATATAAGAGATTCAAACAATACATTCTACAATCTGGAACCCAAAAAGGTATGCTTTTTCCATATGCAAAATATATTCATTCTGTTACAATTTCACAAAAGCTTTAAACCATTTCAGTAACAATACAAATACAATACTGTGCTGGTTTGAAACTGTTGTGTACCGCAGGAAAGCCATGCTCTTTAACACTGATTCACTGTTGTTGGGTGGATATTTTGATTAAGGGGATTTTGTGGAAATGTGATGCTACCCATTCAAGGGGGGGGGGTTGTTTACTAGAGTCCTTTAAGAGGGAAAAAACTGCAGAGCCCACAGCCAGAGACTTTTGGAGATGCAGAAAGAAAACACCCCCAGGGAAGCCATTTGAAGAAGCCAGTACAGAAAGCTAGCAGATTTCTTCCCAGCTGAGAGAAAAACCCTACATGTCTTTTTTTTTTAGCATGGGCAGGCACTGGGAATTGAACCCAGGTCTCCAGCATGGCAGACAGGAGCTCTGCTTGCTGAGCCACCATGGCCTGCCCTAAATTATCTTTTTAAAAGCTGTTCTATTTCTGGTATATTGCATTCCAGAAGCTTTAGCAAACTAAAGCAAATGCCAAATCAAAAACCATACCAAATCTCATCAAAATCAACTACAGGCATGATTTGTCCTAAGGCAGAATTCTCCTCTTACTGTGAACCTATGAAACTCAGAACAAGTGACCGTCTTTCAATATACAAAGGAGGGGCTGGTATAGAATAAACAATATCATTTCCACAGGAGGGAATTGGAAGGAAAACAGGGGTCTCTGGATCCAAACAATTCCAAAAATCTGCAGGGAAAATTCCATTATATTTCAAAGTCTCAGTTTCATTTATAGAATGAAGTTTCATACTCAGGGCTTGAGAAAGCATCAGCCCCACCCTTTCCAAGGGCTTATGTAATGACCCTGTTCTCTACAAACACTGAGGTGAGGGTTGCAACATTGGAGATCAATGGAGAGACCACCTTGTTCTCAGTCTGACCCTTCTCCAGCATCTGCATGGCATCTGGACTCTACCATCTCCGGGACACATGTTCAACCCCCTTCAGAACAGTGGGTGATGGCCAGGCTCTCCCCAATCCCCAGAGAATGTGTTCCACTCTTTCTGAGGCCTGAGATTGAGGGGCAATACTTTACCCACCCACCCTCTACCTCTGGAGCAAACTCACCCTCTCCACATGAGTGGAGAGGATCTGTATTCCTGGGTGAGATTTCCTGGCCCCAAACCTTAGTTTCCATGGTTCTGCCTCTGAATTCATTTTTCCTTCAAGTTATCCCTTTAATCCAGTCAAGCAATGGTTCTGTTTATACAAATCCCACAACACATGTGTCAGTTTTCAATGCATTAAACAGGGATCTCAATCATCAGCCAATAAGACTTTCCAAATCCCTTCTGGATAAGTCTGTCTCCAATCCCGGCTAGTGTTGAAATGGCTGATGGGTTCCATGTTTGGTTAAATCTTCATGTAGGTCACTATTCTATGGGGTCTCACTTACACAAATTTTGCCTTCCATCAAACACCAGGACTCAATTTTGCCAAATTCCCTGCCACTTTATAATAATGCTCACCTTTCTTCCAGTTCACAATGCCATATTCACCATTTTTGCCTAAAGCCTTATGAGAAGTATCTTTAGAATCCACATACCTACCATCAATGTATTTAAAGCAATTCAGGCCTTTTCTATCAAGCATATCACAATTCTTCAAGAATCTTTCTGTGTTAGTTAGATTCAGTTGTCAACTTGGCCAGGTGAGCATACCTAGTTTTGTTGCTGTGGACATAAGCCAATGGTGCGTGAACCTCATTTGTTGCTAACTACATCTGCAGTAGGCTAGGAGGCGTGTCTGCTGCAATGAGTGACGTTTGACTTAATTGGCTGGTGCTTAAATGAGAGAGCGCAAGGTAGCACAGCCTAAGCAGCTCGGCATTCCTCATCTCAGCATTTGCAGCTCAGCCCAGGCCTTTGGAGATGCAGAAAGAAGTCACCCCGGGGAAAGTTGTTAGAACCCAGGGGCCTGGAGAGAAGACCAGCAGAGACCATCCTGTGCCTTCCACGTAAGAAAGAACCTCAGTGGAAAGTTAGCTGCCTTTCCTCTGAATAACTAACAAAATAAATCCCCTTTTATTAAAAGCCAATCTGTCTCTGGTGTGTTGCATTCTGACAGCTAGCAAACTAGAACAATTTCCCTTATCCATTCCAGCATTTTTGGTATTTACAAATTTCAGTACCCCCTTCTCTGGTACCAAAATCTGTTTCAGTTTCTAATAATGCTAGAAGGCAATATACCAGAAATGGATTGGCTTTTACAAAAGGGATTTATTAGGCTACAAATATGCAGTTCTAAGTCCAGGAAAATGTCCAAATTAAGGCATTGACAAGAGGATACCTTCATTCAAGAGAAGCCTATCATGTCTGGGGCTTCTCAGTCAAATGGGTAGTCACTTGGTGATGTCTGCTGGACCTTCCCTCCTGGGTTAGTTTTAAAACGGCTTTCTCTGCTTCTGTGGGCCCACCACTCACCCTAAGCTTGGTTTCATCTTCCTGCTCTTGTTTTGACTCTCCAAGTATCTGTGCTTTGTCCAGAATGTCTCCATTTTAAAGGAGTCCAGTAAGCAGATTAAGACCCATCATTGGGAAGTTTTGACTCTATCATACAAACTTTGCAAAAATATTTGAGTGAGATAAATTTTGGCCCAAGAATCCATTTGTCCCTAATTTCCAATGTGGTCTCTGTTAGCATATTTCTCAAATAGTGTAAGGAGACCATCAAGGTTTTCACTTCATTTTTACGCAAAGCACTATATATATTTCACTAGATGTATTAAGATTTTTTAGTAAAATAGTATTTTAGGTTCAGGACAGAAAATTAAGCAAAAGCAAAGAGGTAGTCTTCAAAATTAAGGCATTTATACAAGATATGGGTGCATGTCATGTTAGTGCCAAGAAATTTATAATATCACTGATTTAATGCCAAACTGCATGCAGTGAGAAAAAGCAAAATGGAAGTTTGTCCACTTTTCTTTCTCAAATAAGAACATTAGACACTTCAGCTTATAAATGGCACAGTATGGAAAAGCAAATTGCCATCACCTGGGCATGGTGGTATGCATTTCAATTTACAGTTTACTGAAAGTTCTGATCCGAATAAAAAGAATCAATTCTTGTGTGTGTTTTTTTATAAAAGAGAAACTACTCAACAAAGTTTTATTTGTCACTGAAACACATCCTAGTGGGTGGGATACTTTTACGTATTAGGCATTATTTTGTGAGCAGTAGGTCTTCTAGAATAAATGCTTTGGTATCAGTACTGACAGAATATCAGTTGTGGGTCAGACAAGGGACAGCATTGCAATGTAAATAGAAAATAGAATTCAAGGGCAGTTCACACAGTATTTTATGATTCCAAAAGAACCATTGGTGGCCAACTGCATGCTTCACCTGTATTCTGGGTTGAAGGGAAGAGTGAAAATTGTGATAAAATCAAATCATGGCTGCAGACTACATAGACACCTTCTCAAAGAAGAAACCCCATAAAGAACAGTGAAAACAGGGTTTATCTTTCCACATTGAAGCATTGTATCTGTCAAGGGGACAGACAAGTTTTTACAATAGGAGGTGAGATTACATATTATTTATTAATACCAATGAAT
This sequence comes from Myrmecophaga tridactyla, assembly GCA_004026745.1. Lineage (NCBI taxonomy): Eukaryota > Metazoa > Chordata > Mammalia > Pilosa > Myrmecophagidae > Myrmecophaga > Myrmecophaga tridactyla. The sequence goes on along the minus strand of PVIY010044831.1, from coordinate 2,865 downwards.
GACATTTCTGTAAATTCAAATGGCATCTTTCATAGGCCTGTCTCATTCACATCTTCATTTTCAGAATATGCTAAATATAAGCCTTTTCCAACTTGGCACATAATAGATTTCTAGTGAAGAAAATTAGAACATACAATAGTCTTTAATCTCTTTAAGAAACCTCTCCATACTCTCTGGGACCATTTCTTTATGAATATCTAATCTATATTAAAAAATCTTCAAGCACTTGAGCTCATGTCTGACAGTGTAAAATGTGTAACTAGATAAGTCTAATATAATAGCTATAAGGAATGAGAAAAGTAGACTTCAAAGGGAACTGACTACATTATAAGCTAATATAAATCTAATGTAATTTGGCAATATTACAAAACTATCAACTATTAACTAAGAGAAACCACTTGTCACAATAAACTAATATATAATACTTTTAAAACTGCTTAATTTTTTTTCTAAAATTGTTATTCCTTCTATGTGGTGAATATTCAATAAATGACTGCCAAATATTTTATCAATTAAGTTAAGTAAGCTAAAACAAATAATCTGACTAATGTCTCTAGACCAGGCAACACAAGCAGGAAGTGACATTAAAGAAGAAGTTAAAAATTACAGACTACAACTACAGTTTGAGAAAGCATGACCAGTGATGGTGTTCACTTATTCTAAACAAATGTAGGGTTTTTTTTTTTAACTTTACTGATTTAAATGACTTAACCTCTGTATTAGTTTGTTAGTGCTGCTGGAATGGAATATACCAGAAATAGAACTTTTTATACAGAGAATTTATTATATTACAAGTTTACAGTTCTAAGGCCATAGAAATGTTCAAACTAAAGACATCCAGATAAAGGCAACTTAGCCCCAAAGAAAGGTCAATGCTTATTACGTTGGAAGGCACGAGGTCTGCTGGTCCTTGTTCCCAGTTTCATTGCTTCCAGCTTCTGATGCCAGTGTTTACCTCTTTAAGCATCTGTTGGTCTTCACTTAACTCTTCTGTTACACAATTCTGGGTTCTGGCTTGCTTTGCATCTTGTGGGAAGGCACATGGTGATGTCTGCGGGGCTCTAGACATCTCTGTCTAGGCATCTAATCTCTCTTGGCACTCCAAGAATCTCCAAACAACTCCCATCAGCTCTGAAGCAACTGTTCTCCAAGCATCTGCATCTGAGGTTGCTCTAAAATGTTTCCCCTTTGAAAGGACTCTAGTAAACTAATCGAGACTTACCCTGAAAGGGTGGAATCCTTTATATCTAATCAAAGGTCATATCCACAACTGGGCATTTCACATCTCTATGGAGATAATTTAATCAACAGGGTTTCCATCCTACAATATGGCATGAGAATTAAACAACATGGCTTTTCTGGAGTATACAACAGTTTCAAACTGGCACAACTTATAACAAAACCTTTGTCATCTCTATAACTTCAAATATCAAAAATATTAGATGTGCAGAGTTAAGCTGTAGACTAAGGCTTCCTAAATTGGTGACATTTATTATAAAACTTATTTTCCAAATGTAAAGAAACTAACATACTAGCTTTACTCATCTAAAGGCCACTTAAAATGTTCAGAATATCAGAAAATGAAACTGATATTCTAATACTTATAATTCCATTTTTAATTTTCTGAATATGAAATGAGGGATAATGCTGCATAGGAGTTAAAGGCAGGGTTTCTGGTGGTAGATTGTCTTGGTTAAAATTCTGAATTCATCATTTATTTGCATTGCAGCTTTGTGAAAATTACTTAAGCTCTCCATACCTTAGTTGCCTTTTAAAATAAAATTAGAATCAAATAGCAATATCAGGGAAATTTTTAAAAATATGAGTGAAGAGGAGAAAATTATGTCAACAGATATTAATGGATTGGTCACTGTTTTAAAAGATGCAATATACTTCAACTTTCTTATTAGATATGACGTCATTTCTTAAGGAGAAACAAGGGATGAAATTTCAAAGCTTAAAAAAATTAAAAAAACAAAAAAAAGTCTTGAGTTGAGTTTTAGCCCCTAAAATCAATTAAAAGTTGCCTATACCATTAAAAAAAAGACATGACCTAATATTTGAATAAATAGGAAGATATACACTTACAGATATAATGTCATAATTTAAAGACATTAGTTCATTTCACATTAATCTAAAATTCAATATTCCAGTTGTATACATGTCCTTTGGTCAACTGAAAAAAAAATAGAAACTTGCAAAATGGATATTAACACATACTATAAAGCCATAATAGATAAGAAAATTTGCACAGCTACAAGAAAAATAGGAGCTCCTCTAGAAACATGGACAAAGTAAACCACCATATGAAACAGTACTCAAATCACTTGTTATTAGGGAAATGCAAGTTAAAACAAAAGTGACTTTGATTTATTTCCAATAGAATGGAGAAATTATAAAACAAGATAATATCTCATGGTGATGTATAGTTTATGCACTTGAGGGTGGAACTGTGTAAGCTTTAGATCAGGCAAATATACCTTATTATCCACAAATCTTACTCCTATTTACATATTTCTGATAAATTTTTATAGAAGAATATATATGGAACTGTTCATCACAGTGTTAATTTCTTAACTGAGGATTGGAGGCAATCTAGTATTTTTATCACTATAGGATTTGATAACTAAAGAATTATAAGTGAATGCTATGATTATACATATCCTCACAATACTAGATACATTAAGAAATTGAGTGAAGAGCCCAAAATCATAGTTTTATGACATACCATTTCAACAGCAGAGTGATACAAATTTATGATGAGTAACTTTCATAGATTTAAAGAAAACAAAGATAAGATACAAAGAAAGTTTTACAGTGCAATCTAAAATTTTCTGCATATGCATACGGATATACATCTAAGAA